>JAJIZL010030834.1:0-37085 GCA_023969395.1 Amblyomma maculatum
ATACTGTGTCACCTGCAGTCGTCCCGAACAGCGATGTTTCTGCTTAAAAGGGTCCCCTGATGATTATCGATGTACATATCAGAAATGGCCAGTGCTTTCACTTCTCCCGAAGACGTCGCTAAACTTATCAGACAAAATAACATATCGAAGTGTCTTAAACTACTCCATTTAAATGCAAGATCAATCGAGTCAAAAAAGGATGACATATCTGCATTGCTAAAATCTTGTCATTGCAACTTCGATGTCCTTTTTTTTACGGAGACGTGGTACAACCAAAACTCTGACTATTTTATGCTGCCTGAATATCACCATTTCTGTTTAAATCGCATATATAGGAGAGGAGGCGGCGTGTCGATACTGACGTTGTTATCGCATTGTGAAATTCTAAATGAATATAGTCTTGTCACAGAAGACTATGAAATACTTAGCGTGAAAAAGGATAAAAATCTGTTTGCAGTAGTTTACCGCCCTCCTACCGGTAATATTCGCTCATTCTTCGAGTTCTTTGAACGTTTTCTTTCTTACGCAAATGACTCTGCATATACATTAACAATTGGAGGGGATTTTAACATAGATCTATCCAAAACGTCTACGCATGGAAATGAATTTCAATCGCTACTGGAGTGCAATGGTTTTTATAATGTCATTTCCGTACCAACACGAGTCACTTCATCATCGTCATCGGTGCTGGACTTATTCATTACAAACTCATCTGATATGATTGTGAAGTCAGGAGCTGTAACCTGCGACATTAGCGACCACCTCCCCATATTTTTGTTCGTACAGCGCAAAGAGCCCCCGTGCAAACAGACACAAGTGTGCATGTATCGCTCCATATCACCTAAAGCTTTAGAATATTTCAAGGAAATGATTAGACAGACTGACTGGACAGATATTTTTGACATTTCAGACACGAACAAAGCATATGAAGTATTTTTAGCCAGATTCCAAGCAATATATGCTGGTTGTTTCCCACTCAAACCTTATTGTCAGCCTAGAAATGCTAGGAACCCATGGATTACACGGGAGTTGATGCAGAAAATAAACCAGAAGAACAAACTTTACAAGCTGTTTTTACAAACACGCGATCCGGTAAAGTGGCTGGAATACAAAGCGTTTCGTAATAAACTAAACACCGAAAAAGAGAAATCAAAGAAGTACTACTACCATCGTATTTTTGACGATGACTGTCTACGGAAGAGCGACAAAGTATGGAAGAAACTAAACAAATTACTAAACCCAGCGAGCACCATGCGCATTGATAGCCTCGTCATAAACGACAAAGACATACATGGAACCGAACTTGCTGACTGTTTTAACGATTTCTTTGTCAAAATAGGTGGAAACATCGGGCATAGCGAATCAACAACGCAAATACCGATAAATCATAACAGCATATTTCTTCAGCCAACCTGCGCTAGCGAAGTCAGTACTGTGTTCCAAAGCCTTAACAATAGTCGTAGCACAGACGCAGATGGTTTAGAGATAAGGCCTATTAAATATGTAATTGATCACATTGCACCTGTGTTAGCCCATATATTTAACTCAGCACTCTCAGCAGGTGTTTTCCCAAAGGACATGCAACTGGCGCGCGTTATCGTAATTCATAAGGGAGGTGACAGAAATAATATAAATAACTACCGTCCAATATCCATTTTACCAATATTTTCTAAAGGGCTAGAAAAAACAATTAGTATTCGAATGGATAATTTTTCTCAAAAACACAGTCTGTTGACTGAATGTCAGTTTGGATTCAGGAAAAAGCGTTCCACAGAAAACGCTTTGCTCACCCAAAAAGAGATCATCTTGGAAAACATAGAAAAGAAACTAATGACTTTGGGAATCTATATTGATTTCAGCAAAGCCTTTGATCGTGTTAATCACAATCTGTTAATAGATAAGATAGAAAAATATGGTTTCCGTGGTAAGTGCACTCGACTAATTCGTTCATACTTATCCTCACGCTCACAGTTCGTTGAAATTAATGACCATAAGTCACAAATACGCTCCATACAAAGCGGTGTGCCTCAGGGCAGCATTCTTGGTCCAGTCCTTTTTCTATTTTATATAAATGATATAGTGCTAATAGATAATGTGTCCAAATTTGTCATCTACGCTGATGATTGTAACATATTTTTTAGTGGAAAAAATATGACGGATATTCTACCTCTCGCAAGCTCAGTTTGTTTTCGGCTTCAGGATTGGACTGAGAAAAACAACCTCTTATTAAATGAATCGAAAACAAAATGTGTTTTGTTCCGCGCACCCAGTACATGTCTAGAAATGCCTGAAACCATCATCATTGGTCCATATATAGTTAATAGAGAGACATCTGTGAAAACACTTGGCGTTATTTTCTCTGAACACATGCTTTGGAACGACCATGTCGATCATCTTTGCTCAAAAGCGCGAAAGGTAGTTGGCATTCTCAATAGAAATCGACATTTATTTCCTGCCAAAATTAAACAGTTTTTGTATAATTCCTTATTCCATTCCGTGCTCAGTTACTGCGCACTGGTGTGGGGAAACACTAGTGCGCATAATTTAAACAAACTAATCTTACTACAAAAAAAAGCTGTTAGGGCAATAGAAAGTGTTCCATTCAACGAGCATACTAAACCTCTATTCTACAAGTACAAAATAATGAAAGCCGATAGCATATACAAGTACAAACTAATAAAAAGTTACAATGCAGCAATGCAGGGCAATTTGGACACATTCCTCTCACTCGCCAATCTCCATAAGCAAGAATACATATACCCTCATCGCCATAAACTACCATGGAAAGTTCCCGTCACGCGCACAGGTTATGGCCGCCAACGCGTTGAATACACACTCCCCCACACACTCAATGACTTTGCGAAGCAAGACATATTCACTACGAAACTTAACAAAAGGGACATAGAGCAGTTATTTATAAACTAGCATTAGTGTAACTAGATGTTTCTTTTTACTTTCGTTTTGTACAGTTCCTAGTACACTGAACAAAAATCTGAAATGTTGCAGTGCTGTCATTGTTGTCAGGGTGGTTGGAGCTTTGTCAAGCTGCTATTGTGCAGCTTTTTCTCCCACCTCCTTTTTTCGCCATGTGTTTTTTGTTTCGGTGAAAATAAAAATTGATTGATTGATTGATTGATTGGAATACCACTAGGTTTGGACTGGCGTATACTAGGAACTGCTCTGTCACCAGTTTGTCACGCACGCCTTCAAAACAATTTTCTGTGTTCGACATCTCAAGCCACCTGTCGAAATAACTGGCTAGCCGACAAGCAAACTGCTTAGCGGTTTCAGAATCCTGAGGTTTCGTGGAGCGGAATCTCTCGCGAAACCCTCTGCTGTTAGCCTCAATCTTCGGAGAGGTGCCTTCTGGACTTCACCGTAATCCATGGGATCAGACGCAGGCATCCTACCTAACACTTTCAGCGCTACCCCGACAAAACACATGCTCAACGTGGTTGCCCATTCACAGGAATCCCAACCTTGTCCTAAAGCTATCCGCTCAAATCGTTGCAGATAAGCATCCAAGACATCTCTTTTGTCAATTAAAAGGAGCCATCAGCTTCCTCTTCAAACTCTCGTCGATCTATGCGCTCCTATTCCACCCTCGGAGCTCCGATCGTCATCCGTGCTCCCCTGGCGTTCTCTGATTTACTGCTGCTGTTTACACAGCAAAACCTCCTTCTCTCCTTCAACTCTGCTAACCTCGCGTTCCTTCCTCCCTTCCCTTACGGCGCGGTTGAGGTGTCCACAGAAAACAAGTGAGACAGTTACCACGCCTTTCCCTTCCTATAAAAATCAATCAATCTGCTTCATGTGCTGTTAAAACTAACGCTCCGCGGCTTCACGCGCTGCTTCACCCTCATGATCCGCGGCTGCACGCGCATCTCCAAGTGTCTGTGCTCTTTCAACTTTAGCCTTTTCATTTATTGCTAATAGAGACTCATCGCCTTGTCTTTGCTTAGCCCTAACTTGAGAGCCACCTCTAATGTCTTTGCCAAGTCCATACTGTGTGCCGTCGAGAAATCCGAAAGATCCGACTCGAACAGAAAATAAACCAGAAAATGAATCCTGGCAGGCTCGCGACATGGTTCTTTGTCACCCATCTCCGGAGAAACGCTCAGGCAGAAAGCGTGACCTAGATGCCACCCGTACCCACACGGACGCACATTTAGCACACACACAGACGCTAACACGCAAACAGAATTAACAAAGTCTAACACAACTTTGAAGGACTAATGATGGACACGATGCTTCACACTAAGGGACAACGTTCTACTTTCGAGCGCACAGTTCGAAGGAGGCGACGCGTTTCGTGGGTCCAGGCAATGGCGTCGGCGTCGATGTGGCCTTCGGGTTGCAATGAGCTGGTCTTGTTAGCCGCAACGGACAAACTCCTGTTGCAGCATGGGCTGAAGCAATGTTGGCGTTCGCAGCGGCGCTGAGGTCAACCACCTAGGCGATGCAGGTTAACGGTTGTATGAGCTTTGGAGTACGCCTGAACGTAGCAGGTTGCTGAGTAGTCGCTCAATGCCCGGACTCGGTTCGAGAGCACCTGCACAGCAGCCGGCGTTGCTCACTCCCAGCCAAGGAGTCCCTCACGTCCCAGAGCCTCCGCTTCTCTGGCTTCCACACCTTGCCTCTCCATATCGAGCCTTTATAACCTCCGCGTTAATACCACCAATCAGTGCTTGCCATGCCACCGACTACTTTTTCATCTTCTTAATCCTTCGTTGGACCACGTAATCCTTTTCCCCGTCGTCGTCTTCTTTGCTTTCGCAAAATAGCCTCTGTATTTGGCCACTTACATGTCATAACCAACTACATCAGCGCTGCAGGAAGCGCCGATGGTGATACGTTCTCTGCCTGCGCCAGATACTCACAAGGGGCGCCGATCGTTGCCAGCTGCCCTCAGCAATGCCCACCACACAGGCTGGGTCACATTGATGCTTCCCGCTCAATGTGTACGCGCTTTGTGATATAAGCTGTCGTCGATTGGGGGTCACTATTGCCAGAACTGCACTCGATGGCCGCATGCAAACGCCAAAGCTTATGAATGCGCGCTCAGCAATAGACAAAACTGCAGACCCAAAACGCGCGTACTCGAGCTAGGCGTCCTCGTAGCGGAACGAGCCGGCACTTCGCGCCGACTTCCACATCTTGCCAATGTCATCGCTGGTGAGAAGTGGGAACATATAAAGTGTAGCTGCTTTATTTCGTCTTTCTAATGCGCCTAAGCTACAGACAGATGCAGCTGTTCAGGCCGTTAACTCATCGGGCGTCTAGTTCTAGTTCTCGCTCGGCCCCCGATCAGACCAAATATATGTCGGAAGATTGTTCGCTGATCAATTCGGTCGGCGTCCAGAGGCCAGAAACTTCACACCACATTTACCGTGCTGACGTCCTCGCCTGTCTAATGCGACAGAGCAGTGCGCCGATAAGCTAAGTTACCAAACCGCGCAGCCATTGACTGTGAGCGTGCCTTACCTATGTCGAAGAAAATATTCCTTGTTCTATATCGGTTTTATGCAGCGACGTGTTCTCAGGCACGTCTGAGTGAGGGATGACCACGTTGTCAATGGTCATAAAATAAAATAAAAGTGCTCTTTGATATTGCGGCTTGCAAATAGACAACGCTCTGCCGTCTTTTCTGTTGTGGCCTCACACGAGAATTTCAAAATAGCGGTCAATCTCAATGGGAGGCGTTTCCTGAATTCGAATTTTCATGCTTTTTTTTTCTTGTAATACGCGCTGCGCGCTAGGCACTAAAAATTTCCGGTTAGAATCACAAGCTTGTATAGCATTCAAAGAAATATAAAACGACAATACATCGAACTAAATTGTCATTCAATACATCGAATGCCCTTTCAAGTGCCGTTCTGCGACTCTGCACTTATTTGCCGCTTTTAATCATGAGTTTTCTTTCTTTCTTGTTATATTTTTATTTCCCGACTTCTAGTGTTTTATTTCGTTTTACACAACTTTTTGCTGTTTTGGTTGTTTTATTTATTTTTTTGTGTTTTACTCTTTTCTTCCCTCCTATGTCTTTTTAGTCCTTGATTCTTGCTGACGGATTCAGACGTAACGCCAATTATCCAAACCTTTGCATGTTTCTTGCACAATTTGGATATATGTTGCACAATTTCGACTTAAGTAACGTTTGTACACTACACCGACGTCCATGGATATATCGACGTATATTTGAGTTTTTGGCTATATTATTATTACCACACATCAAATATATTTTGCACATAGATACATTTTTTTCACCGTCTGCCTGATCCAGACATTTTTCTCATGAATCACTTCATTCTTTGACAGGGACTGTGTGACACCCTCTGCTTATGGTCAATCTCTGCGCACGCCCATGAGCTTGTGAAGCATTTCACCTTAAAATATGAAAAAAATTGGGGCCTACGTAGATCGCAAACTTGAGCTCATAATACATTACACGTTGGTTTCTTTAAGCATATGGCGAGAGGTACACCAGCCAACATATTTCAGCTGGCTATATGTGCGCTTCTACTGGAAACCTTGTTGACATTGTAGTTAATGAACAGACATTGGTAATGGATAGGTTAATGGATAGTTAAATATTTTACTAAGGTATCACGATGATTTTCTTTGCTACATGTTGAAATTCCTGCGTATTCCGATCCTGGCTTAAATAAGGTTTCCGGAAAAGCAGTGTTTTCTAGTTAATGGAAAGCGACGAGGGTAGATACTTTATGAATTAGTGGAATAAAATATAATTTTACATCACCTTTTGACAAGGCTCGACAACAAAAAACGATTTTTCAGTTACCACTTATCAGCCTCTATTGCACGCACTAACACCATATAATTTTTGTTTCACCGTGCCTTCAAAGCTTCGCGTTCTATATCAAAGCTGGTTTATTTTTCGCAGCAAATAAAGATATGCTCGCTCCAAGCTGATATTAAAATCGTTTTCCAGACTTTGAATCAGGAAAGAAATATACTTTGCAGTATTGGAATCACACTGAAAAGTGTTTCATTTTGTCCATAAGACGAAGGGGTGGTAAGAGATACCTCCGTCCGTACATTTATGTGTACTTTATTTAAATAGTTTGTCACATTGTATAAATGACGCAATTATTTAAATATTTCATTATAGACCCATAGCTATATTGTGCTATTAAAAGCTTTAAATATTTGGTTTACTGGACATGCATTTATCACTGAAGTGGAGCCAAGTTAGGCTATCTCGCTTGTTGTGTGACAGAAAGAAATTTGATATAATTGCTCACAATTGGTATTTCGTATTAATGCAAAGCCTAATTATTCAGGAAAGATATTCTATAGATAAACCCTAAATTCTTCACTGGAGGTACCGTCAGTGTACAGTTGTAGCCTATAGATGCTCAACGGTTTGTACCACCAATATATTAATCATATGCGTAATCGATTCCAAGTCCTGAAGAATAAAAATTAGGATAGCCTTTAGCGACTAAAGTATAGTAAGGCGAGAGCCTGAGAAGTATCTTCTCTAGGGTTCCTGCCATCTGCAATGCTACACTTGAATGCGCGCCAAAAAACGCCTCACGACAGGAGCGATGATGTACCATCCAAACGCACATTTGTCGGAGAAAGTGTGGCGGATACTGCGCCTTTCCTCCAGAAGTCTCACCTTGTCTAGCGTTCCTGCCATCTGCAATCCAACAATTGAACGCGCGCAAAGGAACACCACGCGACAACCACTGCAAACGCGGGACACACTTTGTCCAACACAGTATGAGCCATTAAAGGCTTTCGCCTTAAAACTGGCCACGCGGCTTCTAACACGAAAATTTTTCGAGAGCAGGTGGCCCTGGGCTCTTGAAGGTTCCAAACTCGCTCGTTTAATAAAGTTTTTTCCTCCTCCTTCTCCTGCAGAACCTGCATTGGACAAACACGTAAGTCAGCATTGCTGCTGGGCACGCTGTATCACATGCCCGTTTTAGATTTCGCAATGCAGAAATTATGGCAGCTGCATCGCTGACAACACTGTGTAGAAAGCTGCACATGTTTCTTTATATTTTAAGGCGAAATACTTTCTAGGCTCTCAGAGAAAATCTCTCCTCTTCTATATTTGTCCGCGAGATGTATCAGCAAGATTCCGGGAATGACATAAATTGCGCGTTTCCTTTCACCGGCGATCTTTGATGAATTCACCGGTACGCTGGTACCGTTCGACAACGAGGGGGGAGGGGGGGGGGATGCTCTGTGAACACTAGGAATAATCAAGATTTTGAAATTTTCCACTGCAGATTCCGCAGTGCTTTCAAAACGTTTTTTTTTTTGTACGAATAAACGGCAGCTTACACAGTTTGTTATCCCTTTCACTCGTTTTGTCCACTCATTCGTATTGAAACAAGTCCACTTCGGGTTTTGTGATGTCACACAATGACGTCATATCCCGACGTCCACATAAGTACGTCACTATTCCGACGTCCGCATAGGTCACGTGACCATAAATGAGGAATTGCGTGATCACTTAGCCCGTCTCCGTTACTCCGGTTAGTTATATGAACGTACGACCTAATTCTCTGGCTCTAAATAATCAACTAAACACTCAGCATGAGCGAGATTTTTCTGGCTACAATTTTTCGTTTTTTAAAAGAGTGCGTTGTTGGTCGAGTCGGTGAGACATATCTTCAAAGTATGGCTGAAAATAAAACAGCATGAAACAGACAAATGAAAGAATAGAAACAGACACCACAAGCGCTGAACTCTCAACTGAATTTTAACCATCGGAAACACAATATATAGGGGAACACAGCGAACACAAAGAAGAGCACCTGTAGCTACATGTTGCCATGATACGCCACTTCACTATCATTCAGTAACAGCGAAGGTTTGCTGACGCACAACCTCGGTCTTTTTTTTTTTTTTCATCTCAAAGGCTTCAACTGTTTCACGCGTCAGCTGCACCGGGTGTTTCTACAAATATTCGCTATAATGTAATAAAGGTTAACATGATTGGAATTCATGAAAATGGCCGGATAAATTCGAGGAACGAGCAGATACCAGTGAGCGGATATGTTCAAAGAGACGTGTGTTAATGCAACATCCCGTTTAGCCTGTTTTATTTTTAACCTTGTATCACCAACTCGCCCACTTAGCTACTCTGTTGAACTTCCAAAGTATACTGCGCACACAAAAACAAGGACGAGAAACTGCGCTTGTTGTGTACCTTTCTCGTCCTTATAATATGCTTTGAAGATTTTTCATCTTACCTCGAGTGCAATCATACTTTATTTTCATATCGACCCTCACTTCGACGGAATCCTGCTTAGAGGATTCTGGCGAAAAACACCTCAAACATAGCCGCCTATTGCTTCCGCATTAATCATACTTTCCTTCTCCGCTTTTAATTATGATCATTTGCATTCTCAAAAGCACGTGAGCGTTAACACTGTATCATCTGATACCGGTTCCCATTTTGGCGAATAGGAGCAAGAGCAACGAGCAGCCAGAGCAGCGCACGGGAGCACTGGGGACGCGCGTTCTTGTCTCCCCAACGGAACATTCACGCTGCTCGGAGAGCAGCGTACCGAGGCACCACCACCTAGGTGGTGTTGACCGAGCCGGAGCGTGTGACGTCAAGCGTCATATGATCAAACTTTTCCCGCACTTGCGTTGCCCGTATCTGCCGGCCGAACGCCAACGCTGCCGTCTTCCGCCATTTTTCTCGACCTTCCTTCCCGGGCTCCGGGCGAATAACCAAAAGCACCGCTGGTCTTGAGGGAGAGAGGGCGTGCGCTCTTTCTCGAGACCGGCAGGGCCAGAAAGTGACATCAAAAAGGTCACGTGACTTCTTCCGTTCTCCCTGTACTCCGCGCTGGCGGCGGAGCACCGAGGACTGCTCTCGGCTGCTCCCAGGTCCCCAAAAGCGCGCCTCCTCTGCCAATAGAACACAACGCTACTGCTCCTGTTCGACCACTGGTAGGTGCTGAAACTCGCGAGAGCGCTTTTAGTGCAGCTAAAAGTGCTCCTGTTTGCCCAATGGAAATCGGTATGAGTGAAGCTACGGCTACGTGGCCTGTCGCACTCAAGCCACATATTTCTGTACTGGTCTGCCATTTTTGTAGGCACACTTTAAGTTCATTAATGAGGTGTCTGTACCAGGCCAATACTATCTCGGTAATGAGAGTTCAATGTTGCTGTACGTAGATATGCTCGCTATGAAAATACACATATCAATTTTGTGTATCCTCAATGCCCCACGAGTTGCTGCAGTAACTATTGAATATACAGAAAATAATCCACGCGACAGCACTGAACTTCCTTGCATCCACTTGTTTTCATAGCAGAACAATGATTTATAAAGTACACTACCAGAATTTACAAATCGCCCTTTCCGTAATACTGAGCCCGTTTTAGCGGTATGACTAGCCAGCACTGGACAGCTCAGTGAATTTGAAAATTAGTGCATGAATGCCTATTTAAGATCGTGTCACGGCACCCCCGGCATTGGCGCCTAGTAGTGCGCTCCGCACTTGCTGTTCGAGTTCAAAACGGGCATAAACCCCAGCGGTGGTTTACCTTTGCCGAGGAAAGAGTGAGGAAAGTTTGCGACTGTGTGTTTGCTACGCATCGTTCGGTAAAGTAGGTTTCAGTGTCAGTTTTCCTCCAGCCTGCATATCTTTTTTATTTCGTGAGAGTTTCAGAGACACGAGGCGAAGGTCAGGGGTACAGGCAATTCCATGCCACCTCAATTACGTCAGTTTGAGCGGAAGCATCAAAGACTGCACGCCTTGCTTTGTCAATAATTTGAAACCGGCGCACGATTACATCACGAAATTTTATTGTGGCCATGCTTGAAATCATAGCGTCGTTGTGGCATTCCGAGTAGAAAATTAAAAGCAACAACCTTACTGGGATTATTTCATTGCCTGAGCAAAGGAAGCGTATAGTAATCAATGATAAAGGCAGAATTTTCGTGTGTATTGTTTTATGTTTCATCTATATTGGGTGCATTAACATGGCACCGTTAAGTTTACGTACCAAGTTCGTAGTCATCTCTGCCGTTCAGGGTTGTGAATAATGAAGTGTGTTCAAGAAGACGTAGTTAAATTAAAACAGCCACATGATGTTGGTAGTTGAACATCTGACAGGGAAGTCCCGCAACCAGAGGATAATAATTGAGCTCAAAACAAAGTTGTATTTCAGTTGCATTACGATACAGTATCTTCAGATTTTGATGGGAAGAAGGTTCCCGTAGGCCACGTAAGCACCTAACATCTAGAAATCTAAAACTGCACCTAATAAATGCATGGCGATTTTTTAATTCTTTTTGAGACATGGGGTAAGGCATGCGTCGAACTTTCTGATTATGCTAAGTAGGAATTAGAATTTGCGAAATAGATGGGAAGGCGGATTGCAGCTCAAGGAAGGTGATGCTTATATTTCTTTTTTTTTATGAAAAATTGTTGCGTCGCCAGAAAAACGTCGTGAAAGATATGAAAATTTGAGCAGAAACTCTCTCCCTACGCGTCAGTCCCCTCGATCGCGCCGTTAGGCCGGAATGGTATCCGACAATGAAGAAATAAAATCTAAAATACAGAAAGTAGAGAACTGAAAACTCGATTCCTCATTCGGCCGTAAGCTGGTCATATTGTAGAGGGTAAAAAAAAGTTTAACGCTACCGCATTCGATTCACTTGCTTCAAAGGCTTTTACCTGTCAAAGAGGCTAGGGAAACCGTGAACGCCTTAATGCAAGCCTGCAAAAATTTAAACGAACTAGCGCTTTTAACGTGCGCTGCTTCGCGCAGTAATCTAGCACCAAGGTTTCGTTCAGCAAAAAGTGGCCGCAGGCGCTCTAACCAAACACGCGTACTCTTTATCAGTATTCTCATGGAACAACAGTCAAACAATCAACAAAAAGTATATGGCACCTTACTACGAATACAGATGCAGTAGAAGAGATTAAAATCATATGCGCTGGCAAATCTTACCCGGCACAAATCCCGAAGCAGAGTTGTTATCAATTTGAACTGTTGGACCCTTGCTTAATGTCGGTGCCACAGTGACTTCCAATTCTTGATCAAACTGGACACGTTGGCATCTTAAACGGTCGAGTGTGTAAACGAGAGAAAGTGAAGGAAATCAAACTGTCATTGCGGAATTTGCGGAGTGAGCGTTCTCTTGATGATGCGAACGTGACACAGCATTGTTGTCTCGCCGCAGTGTTGTTACATTAGCCGTTCCGAAAGTTCTTTTTGTCTGTTAACAATGGAATGCAGGCTATTGATCCTTTCATTCCACTTCTTGATATGCGCATACATAAACAGCACCTTCTACTTCAACGCTTTGTTTTCAGGAGTATTGAAATGCGAAGTGTATCAGTGGAAAGCAAATGCTGAAAAACGTTGTGGTGAAATGTGGGATCCGCCTTCTCAGCGTCAGTGCATCTACCGTGGCTGTGAATACGAGTTTTATAACATCTGCAAGGATCCCGTGCCAGTAATAGTTTACGACAAGTATAAATGCAAAGCCGAATAAAATTGCGTTTTATTCGACAAAATGCTTCGATAATAAAAAAAAGTAATCAGTATATACATAAAAAGTAAATAATATATTTCAGTGCTTCTTACACATAAAATGAAACATTACATCTATATTTCAAGATGAATGTTGTTCAGTGGCAAAAAAACAACAATGCAAATTCATTTTGGCCACTGGAGCAGCGCGTAGGTAATATGGTTCGTACTGCCATAGAAGACGGATACTAAAGGAGATGCTTTGTTAAATCTACATGCGCTGGTGGTAGCCATTGCAAAGCGTCCGACAATTCTCTGTCGATATTAGATAATACAGTGAAAATGAAATGAACAAGTAGAATCGTGTTTTAAGAAAACGTAGCGCAAAGAAGACAAGGACAAAAAAAGGACCAACTCGCCCAATTTAGCATTCTTGTGTAGAATCGTGTGCAGGCGAAGAAGTTCTGAACGTTTTACTAAGCGGCATTGCTATCGCTCTGCTGACCATTTCTAGGCCAATCGTTCTGTGTGTATGTTTTATATGCTATTTGGTAAATGGCAACGGTAACAACAATTGTATCGCTTCGCCTGTGTTTCTGGGGCTCGACCTTTGTATCAACAGATTGCTGTCATCACTTTCCTTTTCCTCCCATTGCCTCCCAAGAAATCAAATCTTACATTGTGTGAAGTCACCTAATAACGGCATCGGCCTTAGAGCTATGTTGTCTCAGTCTCTCGACACCTGCGATGCCTGATGACGTTCCACACAAAGTCCTGCAAGCTGGCCCGGCTGTAATCTGTGGTGGCTCCTTTCGCCAGAGGGACGAATATCTTCATTGGAGTCGTTATGTATGACATTGAAAACTGGCTGCAACCGTAAGAACGGGTGAGCCTCTACAATACATGGGACGAGGAGACGAAGCCGAGCAATGATATTTTTATTCTATGGCATGAAAACCATGAGGGCGACATGCGAATTTTGGCCACCTTCAAAACAAAGCTCACAAGAATCTTGGCTCGCCCGAATGTCAGAAAACGCTGTGCCTAACAGCACTTGCGTGGACAGTCGCAGCAGGTGGGACAAATTTTTACCAGCTATACAGACCAGCATCGTGTTTAAAAAGGGGCCGCTGGCGACACCGTAGCACACTGGGGGTGAAAAAAACGATTTAGGGTCCATGGGAACACATCGCAGAAGCACATGTAAACACAACTTACACAAGTTTTTTCTCCTTTCGCAGAGCAGCAGAAGAGGCGGCCAGTCGTAAACCTTGGCCAGAGTTTTGAACAAATGTGGCAATGTATGCTCCGTCGCTCAGAAAGAAATTTATGCTTGAACGCTGCTAAATAAATGTATTGGGGTGGTGCACATTCCGCGAACACGTTGGTTACACATCCGCAGGACGTTTCTTCGAATCCTTGAAGCTTTTCATTTAGCCTGATGGTGCCACATGCGCTAGTTGCTTGCTAGTGTTGGTCATTATAGCTGTGCACTGTAACAAAAACCACTTTCGAAAAACTCGCACGGGAACGAAAGAGAACACCCCACTGTTACAGACGGCGACCCAGACAGCGCTCTATTCGGAAGTGGACGACGCCAGCGTCCAGCAGACGGGACATTTTTAAAATTGAAATATAGTCTGAATGGATAATGTCGGACAACACGAGAAGCTATAGTGATTGCGAGAAGCACACAGCAGATGACGTCTTTTTCATCGGTTTATCGCGCTTTACAAGGTACATTCATTGAGGCACATTAAAATTTATTCTCTTCAATATCAGGTGCCATACTTTGCAAACCTTTTCGTCAGAACATCCGCTAACACTAACTGCAGCTAACAATATGTCGTGTTTATTACTCCTGCCCGGAGCCGGAAAATTATTTTGGTAAGTTTTTTCTACATGTGTTTCATTTTATGTGCTTCTGACTAACATCTCGATATGTTTCGTCGTGTTTTAAAAATACTCCGCCTGTGTAATGCAGTTTCGTATTTTCACAATGCGTCCTGAATTTCCATGACAATGTGTTCTATAAGGACATAGTCCTAATACTCAAAAGGAAAACTAAGCACTGGAGTTCCTCAAGCAAGAACTGCTCATCCTTAGGAATTTTGAGAACCTCATCGATCAACGGTGAGCATTACGGACCTTTTGTCGAGGACGTTTCTTTGACGCCTCTGTTCGACATAGGTACCGCGATTTCAGTAATAGACGCGGAGTTTTGTAGCTCTCTTAACGTCAACACGCCAGATTCTGAACTCACGCTACGCACGGCCAGCGGTCAGCCAATCACGCTGTAAGCAGCATTCATCGCTTGAGTTCAGATCGAGGACTCAGTTTAAACAATGATGTTCACTACGCTGGCTCCTTTCCCACGTTCTGTTATGTTGGGATGAGATTTCCTCTCGCTTCACGAAGCTATCATTGATTTCGTTCGCGCTGAAGTTTGGTTCTCCGCTTTGTCTGATATCTTGTCAGACGCTATTGCTTCTATTCGATGTGGAGAAGCCCTCGTCACCCAAGACATCGGCCTTTTTTTCTCTACCACCGTACTTGCAAGCACCCCTTGTGACTCTGTCTGTGATGACGTTCCCCCAGCATGCAGGCGTCGCGATGAACGCCAACTGTTAAGCAAATTTGTACACGGTCTAGAGACGACTGATTTAAAGCTTTTATCTCTGTCCTTTAATGATCTAGTTTTCAATTGGATACAAGACTTTTTAACTAACCATCAGCATTTCGTGTTCACTTATAGTGGCTCCTCAGCTTCATCCCCCGTTTTTTCCGGAGTACCACAAGGCATTGTTCTAGGCCTTCTTCTATTCTTAATCTATAAAAATGACCTTCCTAATCATATTTCCTCAAATATTCGTTTATTTGCAGATGGGTGCGTGATATATCGCCCTTTTAACAACATAACCGATGCTAACGCACTTCAATCTGATCTCGACAACATTAAACCTGGTGTGACAAATGGCTTATTTCCTTAAACATTAAGAAATCAGCTGTTCTTACCTTCCATCGAAGACAGACCCCTACTACTCGGCAGTACACTCTTCTTTGTTCCGACCTCAACTCCTTAACTACCTACAGACACTTCGGAATTAACGTAGCCCCCGATCTTCCATGGACCTATCATATAACTACACTAACAAATGAAGCTAACCGTGTCCTCGGCTACTTACACCGCAACATTCGATTAGCCCCTACCTCTCTAAAATTATTAAGATACTGCACCTTCGTTCGACCTAAGCTTGAATACGCATGCGCTATATCAGACCCCTACCAAGCTAATCACATTAATTTGCTGGAATCTGTTCAGAACCGTGCGGCGCGTTTTATTTTTGCTGATTACTCATATATGTCCAGTGCTACCAAACTCAAACGAAAAGCTAACCTCCCCAACCATATTCACCGTCGCTAAGTCGCAAAGTCGACCGCCTCTCCTTCTTCCATAAATTATATTATGAATCCCCTCGAAACTCTGCCATTCTACCAGCACACCGTCACTCCTCTCGCCTCAGCCATGACAAGATGGTATACCAACCTTCAGCCAGATCATCAGCCCATCTTAACTCGTTTTTTCTACAGACACCAAAGGACTGGAATGACCTTCCTGCTACTGTTGTTAGTCATTGAAATCACATCCATTTCAAGCACTTCTTTGAAAAACTCATCTGCATCACCTAAGGCCCACCTCTCATGTAAAACCTCTTCACAGGGACCATTTGAGGTACTGAAAATAAATAAATAAACGTTATCAATTCAACCATGGGCACTGCGACCTAGTAGTCGTGACGACACAAATATGTCCGCCGCATCCACAGGCAAGCAGAAGTCCTGACCAGATATCCCCTCCTCATTCCCTTCATCATACCTACCATCGCCGATACCGCGGTACTGCGGCGATCTGCGGCAGCCGTTCTCTTTGCCTTATCGGCTTGCGACTCCTCTAGCTTCTGCGGGCGCAGATGCTTTGGCGCGCGTCTCTCTCATTCTATTCAACTCTCCTCTCTGCACACTATAGTGGCATTCGATGGTGGCAGTCGTGTATTGTTCGCACTCCTTGTTTTCCGAAAATAGGGCCAAGGTTTCACTGACCCCTCTTATGTGTGGAATGCATACGCGTTTTCGCCAATGGCGCATCATAGGGAGAGGCGTATAATTCTTTTTGCTGAGTTATATTAGATTCCGAGATATGCTATCCTTAAAGGGCCGCAAAACAGAATTATTTCCCCTTAAACCACAGAACCATGTTCGCAGTTGCTTTGTGGACACCTGATCCGCACCATGAGTGAAGGGAGCAAGGTGGGAGTGAAAGCCGAAAGAGAAAGAAAGGTGTGTTTTTCCTTTCGGCGCCTTTGCTTTCCTTTGAAACAAATAAAAAGCGAAGAGGCGTGCGCGTGCTGTGCGATGGCAGTGCACGTTACAAATACCCAGATGATCGAATTAGTACGTAGTCCCGAACTAGAGCTCCTCGTTCCGCTTTGACTCCCATGTTCGTTTCTTTACCCTAAGGCGCAGTCACGTGGCGCTCCGACCAAGTGTGACAGATATTGCGCAATAGCCTTCCTGTGAACCAATTATTCATTATTATTTAGTACATGCATGATTCTACTGCTGAGCACGTAGATGCGGTATCAATCGCTGCCGCATTTCGATGGAGGCGAAGAGTAAAAGACACCACTTGCTGTGTGTTCTCAGTGCATGCTAAAGATTCCCATGTGACCGAACTTGCTATTCTGAAGCCTGCCACTACATAACCTCTTTTTTATTTCTCTCACTTCCACCTTCCTCTTTTTCCTTACGATCTGAGGCAATCACTACTCAGTTTCGTTTCCTCGAAAGCAATGTTCATTTTTTACAATAAAACAAAATTAGACTAATCTGTTTTTCTTAGTTTTATGGTGTATTATATAGCACACCCCGCGTTGTTGCCCCGTGTTTCCCTATCACGGATGATTGAACTGATGTCCGATCACAATTGCCGTGTCCATACTTGCAAGGTATACTTTAGCATATCAGTTAAAGATGCTTGAGTTTTTGTTTAAGCGCTCAGGTGCGGATCGCGGTACAGCATTTATGGCCGAACTAATCCAGGCTCTCCTATCTACCCACACATGCCATCGTAAGATTACGGATTAACACCCACAGAACAACGGACTGACTGAACTTCTCAATAGAACACTTGCCGACATTGAACATCGCACGTGGGGACGAAATTCTTCAGTATGCAACTTTTGTATACAATACAGGCAGTCTACGGTCCTCCTGTCTCCACAATGTTGGAAGTTATAGGTAACGGCGACGATGCCACCAACTAATATGCGGACATCGACATATTTATCCAACTAGCAGAAGAAGCGCGCTAGATCGCACGGTGTCGAACTCAACGCCAACACCGCGACGCCCGCCGGTACACCTCCGACACCGAGACATTCACTATGAGCATGGAGATCTTGTATGAGTTTAGATGTGTACCGTCGAGGACTCTCTGAGAAGTTACTTCATCATTACTTTGCCTCATATGAGGTCATTTGCAGTATTATACGAAGTTGTTCCCCGGATTCAACGATCCTCACCCCGGCGACGCTTAAGTATTGAAACTGTTCATGCTGCTGGTATGAAACCGTACTATGAAATGGAGTGATCGTTTGTGTGTCCAGCTTTGTGTTCCCGGATTCTCGTGTGTGCCCCCAGTTTGTGGTCACCGATATCATCAATCCGCCACTTGCAACGTGGGGTCAATCGAGCGTGTCCCTCATCGGCCGTGGATTAAGAGGATAAAGTTGAGTGTAGTGTGTGGTGCCAGACGTATCATTTCAGGACCTTTTGCCTTGTCCTGGTTGCATTATTTACCCTAATAAATTTAGTTGTATTCGCAATCATTCTAATCATAATGACACGAAATGATTATAAGGCCACAGTAGCCTGGCTTTGACTTTCAGGGATCAACTCCAAGGGAGCTGTAATTTATTCTCTAAATTAAAGCCAAGCTAAACAAACGTCATCTTCTGCTTTAGACTCTTTGCATTTTTGGAAGGTTTCTTGGCATCCTGCATTTGAATCAGTCTGTGTTGGACATCTTGCGTTATCTTTCTCTTCTTCTAACTTCTTGAAAAGGTAGCATTCTGTAAAATAAATAATTAATTGAAAGAATATTTTTTCAAACCGCAATCAGGGTATGCATCGCCGTGACGATGCGTACCCTGCCTGACGATATAGGCATGTTTAATGGTTGAATGTAATTTTATACACCTGTGTGTTGGGCATTTGCTTTGTATAGTGTAGCTGAAGCTATTACAAGCAGTAAACAACAGCAGCGATTTCTCCATATCAGTATTTTTGTTTAAGCATAATACACTTTTGATTTCATTGATAGCTTATTGACTGAATATATTTCAAAAAGAGGCCACCTCGCAATTTTACTTATATTGACTCGAGTGTCCTTGTTAGGAACCAAGTGCATGCCCGTTGAAAAATATTAAAACTAAGCAGCCAAAAAAACGGCAACTTCTTCATATTATTATCGTTATTGTACATTGAAGAGTAGGTTAATTCCTTGCCGACCTAAAGTGCCTCACGTGAGCCTGCAATGGTTAGCCGGTATTAAAGAATAATCGCCACGTCAGCACTATTTTTGGAACCCCACACGTTTTGCGTTGTTCTGCGAACACAAGTAAAACTTGTCACTTCTAATAGATATGACTTTTCGTGAGGCACGAAATGAAAAACTTGTTGCGTTTGAAATTTAGGTAAGTACAGTAGACCCACGGTTTCATGATCGGCACACAACAATTGGGCACACCTAAGATGTTACAACTCTAATGTAATGTTACTTCAATAGCAAAACCCAAGCTCAAAAACAGCACTTCCAAATAATCGTTTTTGTCTAATTATTTATACTCGTCTATAAATAATGATGTGCTCGCCGACTGATTAGCCTGTAACAGCCTAAATAAAAGAGCAGATTGTGCCTTTGAACATTCGCTTTATATGCATCGGGCAATGTAATTTAATAAACACATATGGCCAATTTCTCTCTGTTTAGAGAAGTCACAAATGTGGCGTACCTTCGTGTAAGGGCAGTAACAGCGGTAGTTCAGATCAATGTGGGCTACAATAAGTCGACTAAGGCTATATGGCGCCATCGAACTTCGGGAAAACCGGCGTATGCGCAGATCGGTCGGAGTGACCAGACTATTCTGCCCTCTCCTCCATAGGGTATGTTTTGCTAATTCCACGGACTCTGTTAGAGCCGCCTCAACTCTGCATGTACGGTTCCTCAAGTAGACTACAAGGCACTGCCAATAATTGACATTCCTTGACAGTGAAGTGAGCCCCTTGTATTTCTTTGGAAAACGAGCGCCGCCAAGGAAACCTACCTGGACGTTTTCGGCGAAGAGACTGTGTTGGTTGCGTAAAATACGAAATCTAACTTAAATACGGTTTCTTTGCAGCTTAAAGCCAAGCCAGAACCAAGAACGAACGACAGAAACTATTCGTAGCAAGCAACACATGCTGATTGTGTCCCGAGCGTCGCCACGGTAAAGGTGAGGTTATAAACAGGAGGTTAACACTAGTGTCACGTAGTTGTGACAATACCGTCGGCCACAAATGAGGTGATCTTCACAAGAATCAACTCTTACTCTTTATTGGGGCTGACTTGCGCCTACAAAAGAACTGAACAAGTCGGCGGTGGTGATAGCAACAACCGTGGTCCGCGGCCGTTGATCGACGTATTCCTGTCGCATGCGCCAACGCTCAATCCAAAGGCGGCGGAGAAACATTTAGACAGAGCCACTAGCATTGCCTGACACAACCTGGAATATTGCAACGTGCGGGAGTGGCTGGGATCATTAAATACATCTCGGCGCATCTGATGCTACAAAGATGTTAAAGCTGTGTCTTGTGACAACGAGCATGAACAAACAAAAAGTACAGAACCAATTTGTGGGCTACAATCACCAGTGATTAGGCCGCACGCCAGCTGGTGCAAATAATGCAGACACATATGGTATGCGACATTACTCCGCCCTTAAAAAACTGGTTTCAGACACTAAATAGAAAAATAAAAATAACCATTACAAATTGTAAACATCACAGATTCTTTACCGTGCAGAACACGGCTTCAGGAGCACAACATGTGTGAAATATGGGGGTGCGCTTCTCTGTTGGGAGGTTATCGTTCCTTGGGGAATGACTTCACAGTCCAGTTTTCTGACGCAGCGAAGGATTTTGTAACGCTCGAAGTGTCGACATAGAATCTTTTCACTTAGTCCGCTACACCCACGTCCTCACCCGCACATTGTCTCCCGGCTTGTGCTCTGCACCGAGTCGTCTCAAGTTATTTTATCGGGACTCGGTGCGTTGCAGGTCTTTCATGCTCAGTCGGGCGAGCCGTCGGGCTTCCTCAGCACGCCGCAGGTAGGCGGCGACGTCGAGGTTGCCTTCTGTTATGTGTGGCAGCATCGCAATGAGCATTCTCGTGGGCTCTCTCCCATACACAAGCTTAAATGGGGTTACTCTGGTCGTCTAATGGACGCCGTTTTCTGACAGGATCACGTACAGCATGATGGCATCCCAGGTCTTGTGTTCAGCGTCGACGCACATGGCGAGCATGTCTGCGATAGTTTTATTCACACTCTCGGAAAGCCCTTTTGTCTGCGGTTATTAGGCAGTCGTCCGCCGGTGGACTGTCGGGCTGTACTTCAAGATGGCTTGAGTGATCTCCGCCGCAAATGTTGTTTCTTTTTCCGTGCTTTGAGGGCGCCGTGTTGACGAAGAATGCGTTCGGTGAAAAACTTGGCGACTCGCCCTGCGGCACCATTATACAGTGGTTTTGCTTCAGTGTAGCGGGTAAGGTAATAAATGGCCCCGAGGACCCACTTGTTACCCATTCATAAATTCGGAAAGGTGCCGAGGAGATCCATTCCAATTTGCTGAAACGGCTTGTTCGGTGCTGGTATGGGGTTCATTAGCCCAGCAGGTCTGATTGAAGGCGTCTTGCGCCGACGACACTCGGGGCACATCCTCACGTAGTCTGAAACGTCGGCAGGAAACCACTGCCAATAATAATTCTCCTGCACTTGATGAAACGTGCGTGCGATCCCGAGATACCCTGTTGTCGGCTTATCGTAGTGAGCCTGCGAAATGTCATTTCGAAGTACCTTAGGCCTGACAAGAGGAATGTGAGTCTGTAGGGCGCGACATTCTTCTTCACAAATACGTCGTTGTGTAACAGGAAGGACGAGAGCTGACATCTGAATACAGTAGGAGGAGATGTCCTCTTGCCTTCTAGGTAATAGAGGGTCCGAGGTCTGCTGCAGTGCAAACCTGGTTGTGCTTACCGTTTCCTCGAAGGTGTCGTCCTTGTCTTTTTTCGCAGGCGCGCCAACAGAAGCCCGTGACAAGCTGTCTGTATTACAAGCACACTAGCGTGATGTAGAATTTTTACGGGTGTAAGCTCCATTGTGCAAGGCGGTCGGAGGGTTCTTTGCAACTGGAAAACCAGCAGTGCGCCTGGTGAGCGCTTACTATTTTGAAGGGTCGACCTTATCGGTACGGGGGAACTTCGAATCGACCCCTATGATCGTAAGGCATTCCTTCTCGGTTATCCAATAATTGATGTCGGCTTTTGGGAGAGACCTTCTAGCGTAAGCGATAATGTTTTCGATTTCGGCATTCCTCTGAACAAGGGTGGCGTATATACCTACACTGTTTGCGTAAGCATGAATATTAGTTTCAGCGTATTCATCAAAATGACCGAAGACCGGTGGAGACAGTAAGCAGCGCTTAAGTTCCTTGAAGTCTTCTGCTTGCGGTGCTTTCCATTAAAATAGAACGTCTGCCTTTGTAAGCAACGTCAGAGGATCTGTAAGGCCGTGAGAAGTTCTTTAGGATTCGTACGTAATACGCGCATAGTCCGAGGAATCCTCGCACAGGTTTATTCTCCCCAGGCTGTTGAATTGCGTTATCGCTGCTGTTTTATTTGGGTCTGGACGAAGACGATGCTTGGTTACCAATGTGGCTTCGAAACAACTCCTGATAAGCGAAGGGACATCTTTCTGCTTTAAACGTTAACCCTGACTACTTTATTGTGTCGAGTCCTGTACGAAGCCTCTGCAGGTGATCTTTCAAGGAAGAGGTGAAGACAACGCAGTATAAGTACACTAGATGAGATGTGGCACTTCCCGCCAGCACAGTGTCCATTGCTCACTAAAACGTCGCCAGTGCGGAGCTGAAGCCAAATGGCATCACCGTGAACTCGAGTATGTCATCCGGTTTGTTGTTACGGTTTTCTCACTGTCTCTTTCGTCGACATGAATTTGTCAATTTATCGCTCTTCAGGTCCATCGATGAGAAGTACCTTGCATTACAGAGCCGGTCAAGTCTGTCGTAGATGCGAGCGAGAGGATAAACATCCTTCCTCATTATGCTGTTTAGGCGGCTGTAATCGACGCAGAAATGAAGCGTCCTGTCTTTTTTCTTCAACGATACTACTGGCGCTGCCCAGGGGCGATTTGGTGAATGGATGACGTCGTCAGAAAGCATTCCATCGACTTGCTCGCGGAAGACTTGGCATTCTTGGGGCGACACGTGATAGGGGCTTTGGAGCAGAGGTAGGCCGTGTTCATCTTTGACGATTCTTTGCTTTGCCAACGGAGTTTCGTGCACCTTTGACGTTGACTACAAGCACTCCCTTGTGGCTTTCAAGAAGAGTGCGATTTTTCTGTCAAGTTCGTTACCAGCACCTGAGGTTATCATCTGCAGAAATTGCCGATGTCGTAAAATCGATGCCGTAAAATCATTTCAAGAGCTACTTGGTATTTCCTTCGATGACGTCTTTGGCTGTTTAATTATCTGAGCTACCAACGGATACTACGACGCTGATCGGAGCAACACGGTTAATTTTCCATCGAGGACGCTTAGAGATACATGCATCGAAGTCATCGTATTAGGCATGCGTTGTCCGTCGTAAACATTATTAGTTTTGATCGAAGGCCTATGATCGCCTTATATTCACTGAGAAAATTCATGCCCAAAATCACATCGCGCACGCAATTCTGTAAATCCAGGAAACAAATCTGGCCATTCAGTGTCACTCCCGGTGCAATCGGCTAGATGACGCAATAATGTTTTCACCAACGGTGTGTTCGAGCGAGCCATCCCATGTGGTCGTCATTTTGCTGAGTTGGGTGGCAAACGTTCCACTGATGACAGAATAATCGGCCCCGGTTTCCACTAAGGCAGCAACCGTGAGACCATCGACAGACTCTTCGAGGTTACTTGTTCTTGTCCTCGTATATATGTTGCCTTCGGTGTCCATCTCTACTTCTCCGTGTGCTGAAGTCGTGGCTGGGGCACACCACTGTCACTTCGCTGGTCGGCGATGTCAGCTTGGACTCTGGTCGTGTTTTCGATGATGTCGTTAGTAACCGCTGTGTTACTGTGAAGTACGGCCTCGCGGTTGTCGAGGGCGTCTTCCTACAAGACGTCGGTGGTATGGCGGCCTCGTCTTAACTATTAATCGGTGGCGAAGGATCTTCGCAAGTTTCCTATATAGCAGCCTCACCCCTAAAGGTCGCTCTGTGTAGTTTCCCCTGCACGGGCTAGGGGACATTTCTCGCACCTGGCTTGGCCCACTGACGCAACTCGGGACCTGAACGGCGATCGGAAGAGTGACAGAAGATTTGGCGATGCGTGATTTCCCGTGCTCAGGACGTCGTCAGCTTCCTCTGGTCGCTTGCCAGGAGAAGGTTGTGGAGCGTTGATGGCGACACCATGCAGGAAAATACGCCTGTATAGACAGTAACGGAATACGTGTAAAGCTTAGCCACAGTGAAAACAGAGTGGTCGGTTGTTAGCCGTCCTCCAGGCGTCACATTTCCTTGTGCTTGGAAGTGCTGGTAGACTTGATGGGAGGGGGCCAAGGGGCGGCTTTTGGGAACAGGACAGTAGTGGCTAGGGATTGGAAGGTCACATCGATGCGCTGGACTATGTAATACAGCAGCATATTAACGCGGTAGCGTTAAGGAGCTCATGTCGCAGAAAAGCCGGTGTCGTCGGCGGCGTTGGCCGTGAGTGATAAATCCCGGCATGCACTTCATAAATAAAAAGCAACTTCCAAGATGGGCTCGGTGGGAATCGAACCAGGGTCTCCGGAGTGTGAGACGGAGACGCTACCACTCAGCCACGAGTTTTTTTTTTCTTTATTTCCGAGGTATACATGAACAACAAATTGTCACACTTAATAAAACACTTCAGCTGCCCTTGAGCTGACGCGTGTGAGGTTAAAATTTCTTCAATTTTACCAGGTCATCCAGAACTTCTGCCCACTGTGGTGGGTCGGGGAGCGCGCAGATACATTCCCGTAGATAAACAGCACTTTCAACAAAAATTTCACGTACACTGCGAATGTTAATATCTTCATGCCTTACTTGCATCCGTGTTTTCCACAAGCTGTGGAGGCCTAGAAGCATTATTAAATCATAGGGTACGTCTTCGTTGTCCACCGGTAAAAACCGGATGTCATAAGGGTTTAGTGGTAGCTCTTTTTTAATTGTTCTTTGTAGCACGTCCCAATGAAATACTGCATCCCAGCAGTCTAAGAATATGTGTTCAATTATCTCTGGCTTCTTGAAAAGCAGGCAGTTTGTCGTCCAAGGGACATAGATTCCTTTTTCGTGAAGCCAGGTTTTGACGGGTAGAGTGTTCGAGTGCAACTTAAAAAGGAACGTTTTGGCAGCCGGTCGAACTGGCATCCTCTTCACTCGTTTTAAAATATCCTGCCCTGGGCCTCCACGGTAGGGCTCTCGATACAAAGGTGCCGGCAGCATTATTTCCACTAGGTCCTTATACAGCTTTTTCTTGCCAACACTGTACAAATATTCACGGGAAAAACGCACTTCTAACAACTTGTAAGAGAGAACTACCTCGCGCAAATATCCTGTGACAGCACCACGCATGTTTTCACTTGAGGAGACAACAAATCCGGGTAACAGCCTTTGCAGCCGCACTTGCATGACTGTTCTTAAAAAGGTGTCATTTTGGTCGCGAAGAAAAAAAAAAGCGCGATACCACTTGGCGCAGAAACAAATGAATCAAACCGACTCCTCCGCTTTTTAAAGAAAAAAATAAATTCGTTCGCCTCGTCTTTTCCCAGGTCGAAGTCCCAAGAAAAACCGCAAACACACGATGATTTTTTTTGAATGGCAGTTCGTGACGCACATAGAACATTCATTACATACCATATCTTTGAAATCAAAAAAACATTGCAGATGAACGCGCGTGAAAAGATTGACAGTTCCTTCCCTGCCATGCTTCTGCTTTCTCTCGTACTCTATTTGTTTCTTCCTTCCAATGTAAGCTAGGATCGCGATAACATTGTAGGGGCACACCCAGATACTGCATTGGCACGGAAGACCATTGCAATCGGGAGAAAGAAGCCGGTTCAGCATCCCATACGCCGTGCCAAAACCCGGAGCTTTTTTCCCAGTTAACCCGACATCCAGTCTGGTCACAAAACTTTTCAACAACGTTAACCAATTCACAAATGCTCTCTCTGTTTTCACAAAATACTGCAATGTCGTCCGCGTATGCAAGTAGCTTCACATGCGCCGATTGAAGCTTGAAACCCGAGATGCATTCATTATTGAGAATGGCCAAGCATAATGGCTCGAGATAGGCTGCAAAAAGCAGAGGAGAGAGTGGGCATCTTTGCCTCACCGAAGAACGCACTGCGAGACTGCCAGTGAGATCGCCGTTCACTATAATACGCGTCGAGCAGTTTGCGTACGCCATTCTCACTCCCTCCACGATTACCGAGCCCAGGTTACAATGCTCTAGAATGGAGAAAAGGATGTCGTGTGATACGCGATCGAACGCTTTTTCCAAATCCAGCTGAATCATGGCAACCTGACTTCCAAGCGTGTCTACAGATTCCAGTACGGTTCGTGCCACATGTATATTTGTGGCGATGCTGCGACCTTTTATGCCGCACGTTTGGTGCGGTCTGACTAATTTGGCTAATACACTCTGCAATCTCTTCGCTAAAACCTTCATGAAGATTTTGTAATCAACATTTGTCAGGCTTATTGGCCTATAGGACTTCACCAACAGGCGTTTCTCCGGATCATCAGCTTTTGGAATAAGTACGATGTGTGACTTAGTAAATGGTAATGGCACTTGTTTGCGTTCGTAGGCTTCTCTTATCACTTCCAACATAAGGCTGGAAACATGGTTTTTAAATGCTTTGTAAAAGGAGGCGCTCAGCCCATCTGGTCCAGGGGCTTTTCCACATGGGAGGTCATCTATGGCCTTTTCTATCTCTTGCAATGTAATAGGCATTTCAAGGCTCTCTTTCACATGATCTTCGAGCGTTGGCATTAGCCGTAAATATTCTTTTGGAAACCCTTCACTATGTTCGCGCGTATTACTCAGAAGCTCAGCAAAATGTTTCAGAATCGCACACTTTATATCTTTAGCATCGTTTGTAATCTGTCCTTCATGTCTTATTTGCCTGATTACCTTCTGGCAAGCATATCTTTTTTCATCTGATAGCGCTCGCTTTGTCGGCGCCTCGCCAGCCCACAGTTCATCGCTTCTTGCACGTATAACCGCGGCTCTGTACTTCTCAGCCTCGATTCTTTCTAAATGAGATTTCACATCTCTTATTTTCTTCGTGAACTTTCCTGGCGCACAGATTTCCATGCACAACAGGCACTCAAGTTGTCCATGAAGTTCCTTTTCTGTTTCTTTCTGTTTGTACCGAATAACACTGCTCTTTTCTATTGCTTTTATCTTCACCTGCTCTTTAAATCTTTCCCATTTATCTGCATGGCTTTCTTCATGCACCTTAAGCAAGCATTCCAAATCATTCGTGATTGCCTTAACAAACTCTTCGTCCTCCAAAATTTTCTCGTTCAGTTTCCATAGATGCCAGTTGAAAACAGATTTCTTAACCTTCATTCCAAAAGTCGCACTAACAAGGCAATGATCACTAAACGAAATAGGTTTTACATTATAGTCGGTACAGATTGGAACGAGATCAATAGATACATACAGCCTGTCTAGTCTCGCATGACTATCGCGTTGAAAGTGCGTGTATTCCGGACGAGTTCCAGCAGAAAACACATTTCCAATGTCTTCCAAGCAATAGTCATGCACCAATACATTCAACAGTTCAGCGCACTTGTCTTTCACTGGTCTAGTCTTCACTCGATCAGTAGCAGCACACACACAGTTAAAATTGCCCAATACAAGCAGAATTTTGTCACATTTCAAGTACGGCTCGACTGAATAAAAGAAGTTTTGACGATCCCTTTCAACATCGGGGGCGTACATACAGACTGCACGCCAAAATAAATTTGAGAACAAAAAGTCAACAACCAAGAGTCGGCCACTTTCGCATGCAAATACGCAGTGCACGCTTATACCCAAAGTATTGCGAATGAAAAGAAGGCATCCGCCTGATGCCCCCACAGAGTGACAAACACACACATCAAAGTTTGCATGGAAAACCGACACCATGCGGTCTGCATGGTCCTGAGATTCTATCTTCGACTCTTGAACGGCTAATAAGTCCATTTCATAATCTAGCAGCAGGCGATTCAACTGGCATCGCCGCCTTCGGGCTCCAAGCTCTCTAACATTCAAGGTTGCTACACGTAATGGGACATCTAGCTTAATTGCCATGCATCTAGAGAAAAAGGCGCCCGATCCATGTGATGCGTACCTCAATCGTCCATGTTGCTCTGCTTGTCCGAGGTTCCAAAGCGTACGTCCTCGCAATGTGCGGCACTGCCAAGCGTCTTTCCTTTCTTTAGATCACTATCTTCGCTCACCCGCTTCTCCCCTTCGGGCCGCGCGGGTACCGGTGCGAGAATGCCCCAATACCCTTGCGTTTAATAAGTTTTCTCGCTCTCTCCCCTTTTAACATCCAGCGTGCGTCACTCAAACAGTGGTGTTTAGGCGACGCGGCTCCTCTTTCCGCTCACAGCGCGATTGCTAGGTGCAGCGTCTGATGCCGGACGCCTCTGACGTGATCGCTGCGCCGTAGCGCTTCTGCTGGGAAAGCGTCCCAGCAGAGGAACACGGGAGCAAGGAACGTTGTAGTGTGCACAACACAGTGCGATAATGTAGATTGTGAGAAGCACTTGTTTCAACAAATAATTAGAAAAAATTTGTACAGTGCACTTAGAAGTATTGAGTATGAAAGCTATGTCTTTGTGTGACTCAAGAGCATACCGAGCGAATGAGTGGGCGGTGCGAACGAGGTGCAATAACGCTATCGCGTTCCACTCTTGAAGGCGAAGCTTAAGCGTCCTCCAAATTTTTTCATACCTATTGCGTTTTATACTTATTGATTTTGAGCTGCTTGAGCTGTCCCCTCAGGAACGCCCAATACTTGCTGGACTTCCTCATGGATTAAGTCCGTGAGCGAAACAAAATGCGGCTTCGTTTGCAACGGGAGGAGTCGGCATAGGTATTCAAGAACTAATTGGATCATCTCACGGAGTTTACCTCCGCTTGTCGCTGTGGTGTCGTAGTGGCTTGCAAAATGCGTTTCAAGAGTTCGCGCTCTTGCTTCTTCGTATTCACCTTCTCCTTCTCCTTCGTATTCACTGCTTCCTGGCGATTTCCGCCAGAGTCTTTGGGGCTGGCGAACAAGACCTGCAAATAGCTGATCTTTCACACTGCACAATCAACAGCTTCACCTTGATATCTCGTTACGCTGGAAAAGGTGCGGCAGAAGAGACATTTTATCTCCACAGCATCAGCCAGGACATGCTATAGAGGTTAATGCTTGATTCGAGTAGGGCCTGAGCTTTTTCATTTCGCACAGAACTCACAAAGACCATCAAGAACACAGCTTTGAATGTCTTCTGATCATTCAAAGAAGTCATGATTTTCGAATCAAACTCGGGCAGGTCATTGAAGAGCAAAGTACACTCCTGAGTTTCGCAGCGTTGTTTCATCCAATGAAGTTTTCACAAGGTCGAAAAGGTTCTAAAAGCTCTAACAGTGACTAGCATAACCTGGAACACTGCAGAAACACACGTGAACAGCTGGAATCTTCCAGATACATTCGGTGCATCTTTCATCATAAAGAAAATGATAAATCTGCATCTCGCGACAACGAGCATAACCAAACGAGCATAACGAGCATTTTGTATGTGCGGGAGCATTTTGTTGACAAGCTAACTCATAACGTATGACTCAAATGCTTGTGATTGTATGCCTAAATAACGCAGCATAAGACCATCTATATCGGCTTCCTCGGCATCTCCAAATGAAGCCCCAAACAAATCCGATGATCACTAAGGTCGCG
Source organism: Amblyomma maculatum (assembly GCA_023969395.1). Taxonomy (NCBI): domain Eukaryota; kingdom Metazoa; phylum Arthropoda; class Arachnida; order Ixodida; family Ixodidae; genus Amblyomma; species Amblyomma maculatum. The sequence continues at coordinate 29,813 of JAJIZL010030834.1, forward strand.
TATTAGAGAGAAGGCTTGTCAAAGAAAAAAAGAATATGCGAATCAAATATCTTTGCTGAAAAAAAGCTCTCAGTGACCACCGTCTACGGCGTGCATGCAAGAGCGCAGCAGACACCGCGAATAGCAGACGGCAAGTGGATGAGATCTCGTTTTGATGTCAGCAGGTTATGGTTGGCAAACCAGAAAGCTGCTTTGGATATTATTATAATGCAATTTAAAGCTATCTACTGAAGCGAATGTGTTAGAAGTTTGAGTATTTGTTTTAGTTGGCTATAAACTAACTCACTTTAACCTCTAGTAGCTTAATCCTGTATCACATTTTTCAGCAGTCCCTATCTACAGGCGAACTTCCGTTTGATTGGAAAATTGGAAAAATCATCCCCGTGTTCAAATCTGGTGACAGAAATAATATTAGTAACTACCGGCCCATATCTTTAACCAGTATTGCATGTAAGCTTCTAGAGCACATCATTGCTTCAAACGTTGCGCATCATCTTGAACATAACAGCTTTTTTTACCCCCATCAGCACGGTTTTAGAAAAGGACTGTCGTGCGATACACAACTGATGGAATTTACCCACGAAGTGCATTCTAACATGAACGATAACCAACAGACTGATTTCATTTTCATCAATTTTTCTAAGGCATTTGATCGGGTAGCACATTGTCGTTTAATTTCCAGACTCTCCGCTTTAAACGTTAACTCATTAACGCTATCATGGATTAGAAATTTTCTCTCATTTCGCAAACAATTTACCTGTATAAATAACTGCTCATCCTCTTTTTGTGAGGTAACGTCCGGTGTTCTCCAGGGCAGTGTTCTGGGTCCATTGTTATTTCTAATATATATTAACAATCTGCCAACCGACATTACCTCTAACATCCGTTTATTTGCTGATGACTGTATTATCTACCGTAAAATTTCTAATCCAGCCGATCACCTTGTTCTACAGACAGATCTTGACAATATACAAACTGGTGCTCTATGTGGCAAATGACGGTTAACACTGACAAGTGTAAATTAATGACTTTCAGCTGCAAACTATCAAATTCCTTTTTCACCTACTCCCTCAACAGCAACCAAATCACTGCAGTGCCTTCATACAAATATCTCGGTATTTACCTAACTCCAAACCTTTCTTGGTTGACACACATTAATAAAATAACAGCTAAGGCTTCACGAACCCTCGGATACTTACAACGCAATCTTCATGATGCGCCATCTGACACTCGAAAACTAGCTTACTAGACGTTTGTCCGTCCACAGCTTGAATTTGCTTCGCCCGTTTGGTCACCTCACCAAAAGCATCTAATACACAGTCTTGAATCTATACAGAACCGTGCTGCACGCTTCATCGCTCGTGATTATAACCGGCATTCCAGCGTCACTAACATCAAGTTGTCGCTATCACTTGCGTCTTTAGAATCACGTCGTGCAGTCGCACTTCTTTGCTTATTTCATAAAATGGTTTTCAGTCCTCACAGCCACGTACTACCTTTATCACGGCCATCTCGTACATCACATCGTCGCCACAATCATAGCAGCTTTGCGCGTATTTTTGGTCGTACTAAAACGTTTAACATGTCTGCCCTTCCGCGTGCCGTAAATCATTGGAACTGCCTTCCTGACGATGGTACTAACACCAAAAATTCTGCCACGTTTCGAGATATGATAACCGCGATCCTCACCTAATGTCATGCTTTTATGTGCTCTTACGGAAAATCACTTTTACTGCTGCTTAATATGAACAAAATTATGCTCTTTTAAACACAGTGCCGGATTGTGGTCCTTTCCCTATTGCCACATTTTGAACGTTGTATAGTTATTTTAAATTGTATAATAATAACCAATGTATAACTTGTGTTTTTATCTTAAAGGGAGGGACAAAAAGCGGGGAAAATTTTTAAGTGTATTCTGCTCAGTACGTCTTGCTAACCATTGTATAACGCTTCTCTCAAATCGCTGTTTTTGCTCTGTTTATAACTTAATGTATGTACTGCCCCACTCACACAATGCTCCCATGTTGAAGGGGCCTGTGAGTAACTTGAATTAATAAGTAATGTGTGTGGAGTGAAACGAAATATTCATTTGCGCTCAAATATTGGCTGCCATGACCCCTTTAAGGCTAATAACATCACAGAACCAACCTTGAAGAGGGCCAACCTGCTAACGCTCTGTGGGGAGTAGACCTGTCTTATTCAGCCAAGCGTACCAGCGGTAGTGCCTTACGATCAAACCGTTGCAGCACTGCAATGAGCACTACGACCCAAGTCCATCAGAGATTTACAGCCGAGCCTGCTTCCAGTGACTGGATCAAGGGGAAGGCGAAACTGTGATCGCCAACGTACCAGTCGTCAAGAAGCTTGCAGCGGACTGCTATCTTGGGACGCGAAGCACAACCAGGACAGCTACCGGGAAGGAAAGAGACAAAGTTTCAGCTAACAGCACCACATTTCCTTTGGACGGCATGTTAAGTGAGAGATTGGATCGCGGACTAAGTAACGAGTCACTACAGCAGTACCTGTTCACTGAGTGGGATCTAACGTTCAACAAAGCTTACGACCTCTCCGCACGAGCGGAGAGCGCCAGTCAACAGCAGAGAGAGATGCGCCGGAACACTGAGCGGGTACTCCAAACAAGCAACCAGGTATGCACAACTTTTTTGCGAAATATGTTAAAAATACACAGCGCTGCATATAGTGGTAGGGAGCACAGAAGAGAGGTCGTAATGCCTTATATTCATGAGGTTAGCCACCGCCTCAAAAAAGTCGCGATACGTTCAGGCGTTGACGTCGTATTTTCAGCGCCAAACAAGCTTTCCGCCCTCTGTCTGAAGGTAAACAAACTTCTGATCGCCCGTGGGTATGGGCAGACTCATTCGGATCTACTCGTCCTCTGCAAAACCGGCGTCGTCTATTCTCTGTCCGTATCCTGTGGGAAGAGATACATTTGCCAGATAGCTAGGTACCTCAACATTAGGCTTCAAGAGCACAGAAACAATGTTAAAGCTGTGCAATTTCCGGGCACCTCGCCATGCACTGCAAAAAAAGTAAACGTAAGAATGATGATCCGGACGAAACCAGTTACCCAGATTTCAATCGCTGCACAATTCTTGGTAGAGGACGGGATAGGACAACCAGGGAATTCACAGAAGCTTTCGAAATCCACGGCGCAAAGGAAAAATGTGTGTGTACAACATCCCTGTGCTTGTCGCAAAAAGAATTGGAATACCCGAGAGTCATGGTAAATGTATAAGTTTTTCATAGATGCCCCTCTCTGCAATTTTTTGTTAATCACCTTGTGCCGCCATTTTCGTCCCGCGTTTTCACCATTATATTTTAAAGCTTTTACGTGCCTTTTTTGGCTACGTGTATATCTGTTTTTATCGGTTTTACGTTCCGTTCTGGCTTCTTACACCATGGTTTTTATCGCTTTCAGTCGTTTTGGCCTTTAGCCTTTTTTATCGTTTTTACTCTTGAACGTGACTACACTGTTTCGGTGATGGCGCAGAATCGCCTTGACTGAACCCCTTTCATTGTACTTTGATATATGTGTCCTTCATCCAAATAAAATTTCAGTTCTTAGTCAGCACCGGTGTCTTCGTTTATTTCGCTCAGTGTTTTGTCCCGTTCCTTGCGCTGATGTGTTTCATCACGCAGTAATAACTAGCCCGACATCTTGCACTTCTGATCTTGCACTTCCCGCTGCCGCCCGGCTTCATCGAGGTGAAAGCTTACCGCGATTGCTACGGCGCAAAAATCCTTGCGTCACCCCATTGGGGTCACAGTTCAACCCTCTAGACCATTCCAGCTCCCTCCTTGTGCTCGGACGTCGTCGATCAGCTCACTTCTCGCATCGAATCCACACCTGCACCTCGCCTTGATTTGCCAGGACGGCCTGCCTTCCCGGTGCGCGTACGGGCGGCACGGATAGCACTGTTCTGCCTGTGCCTAGACTGTGACTGTATGGATTCTTCCCTACCCTCCGGATCATGCGCGCACCTCTCTCCCTACCCTACGCATTCACAACGCTTCCTGAATCCCTTCGGTCGCCAAGAGTTCCGCCGTATCCGCCGGCAGGCGCAATCGGGACCAGATAACCCCTCCGCATTCCCTACATCGTACCAACCATCGCCAGTACCGCGTAACCGCGGCGATCTGCGGGAGCTGTTCTTGTCGCCTGATCAGCGTAAGAATCCTCTAGATTCGGCGGGAACAGCTGGTTTGGCGCGCCTCTCCTGTTCATCTCAACTCTCCTCTCTAAACACTAAGGTGGCATTCGATGGTGGCAGTCGTGCATTGTTTGCACTCCTTCTTTGCTAAGAATAGGACCAAGGCTTCACTGGCCCCGCTTACGTGTGGAATGGACACGCGTTTTCGCCGGTGGCGCAACTTAGGGAGAGGCGTAGAATTCTTTTTGCTGAGTAATATTAGATTCCGAGATATGCTATCCTTAAAGGGCCGCAAAACAGAATCATTTCGCCTTTAACCACAAAACCATGTTCACAGTTGCTCTATGGACACCTGATTCGCGCTGTAAGAGAAGGGAGCAAGGTGGGAGTGAAAGCAGAAAGCCTCTTTTTTCCTTCTCTCACTTCCACCTTCCCCTTTTCCATTACGATATGAGACAATTACTAAGCAATTTCTTTTTCTCAAAACCAATTTCCATTTTTTACATAGATTAAAATTAGTCTGATATTCTTTTGTTGGTATTATAGTGTATTATACAGCACACCCCGCGTAGTTGCCCCGTGCTTCTCTCACTGATGGTTGAAATTATGTCCGATCACAATTTCCAGGTCCATACTTGCAAGGTATACCTAAGCATGTCAATGAAAGATGCTTGAGCATTGTCTAAACGCTCAGTTGTGGATCTCGGCAAAGCATTTACGGCCGAAATAATGTAGGCTCTCTTGTCTTACCCACACGTGCCCTCGTAAGACTACGGCTTATGATCCGCAAAAGAACGGACTGACTAAGCTTCTCGTAAGAACACTTGTCAACATGATTTCCGTGATTGCCGACATTGAAAAACGCACGTGAGAAGTTCTTCAGTATGCAACTTTTGCATTCAATACATCAAGTCTACGATCGTCCTGACACCACAATGTTGGAAGTTATGGGTAACGGCGATGATACCCCTAACTTCTATATGGACATCGATATATTTATTCAACTAGCCGAAGAAGCGCCAGCTCGCACAGTGCCGTATTGAACGCCAACAACACCGGGACTCCCGTCGGTACACCTCCGAGACGTTCACTATAAGCATGGAGATTTTGTATGGGTCTGGATGTGTACCGTCGAGGACTCTCTGCGAAGTTGCTTTACCGTTACTTTGGCTCATACGAGGCCATTCGAAGTATTATGCGAATTTGTTCCTCGGATTCAACGAACCTCGCCATGGCGACGCTTAAGTATTGGAGCTGTTCATGTTGCTGGTCCCGGAATACATGTCCCGGAATACTCATACTGAAATTCTAATTCCAGACGTCAATATATAATTCGGGTGCCTCTACGATATCAGATCAGGCGCATCCTTTTCGTAATTTTTTTCAACCGTTTTTTTTTTCGCTTATATTCAGCACCTCGCTACTGTACTTTGCTTTGAGGCACAAGAATTCACGTTAATTACCTCCGACCACTGAAAGTACAGAAGCGCATGCTCTCTTTATTTGAGTGGTATATTGTACGCGCACAGCGCTGACGAAGAAGACCACGGTCTAATAAATACCCTCTAGGGCTGATCAGGCTTATTTGTTTTGGCCTAATAAAGTGTTTTAACAGAAAAACCGTATACTACCTCAACCTGTTCGAACATATTCGGGTACTTTGCGCGCGGAAATACACAGAAATCATCAAGCACGCACAAATTAGGCAAATATAGACTAACAAGTACGTAGCTCTTAAATTAAATGCAGCATATTGTCGAAGTGAAGAAAACTACCAAAATAATGATTAAATTTGTGATTAGTAAAATATATTGTTACGAGTAAGATACTTTTTATCTAAGAATACCACAACTTCATTTTTTACAATTGGTGTGACTTTGTAATGTATGATTGGTCCAAAAGGTGACTGAACTCTTTCACTTGTTGAAAAGGAACTGCGCGAGCACAGGGCGACTGGAAACTCGAACACACAGGCGCTGACTTACAAAGGCAATTAATTCGAAAGGTGCACGCACATTAAGGAGGCTCAAGTGAAGCGGTATTCTGGGCCAATATCAGTGGTAGTGGGGAAACGTAGGAACAAATCAATAAAATTATTAGTCGAAATAAACTATAAAATTTCAGAAAGAGAAAGTTTCTGTGGGCAAAGTGGAATTTGAAGATGAACGTATAGTGTTTTCACCTGATATGGAGCACGTCCACGTTAACGAACCTTCACGTATTTCGAGTTTAACACAAAGCCCTTCGAGTCGTGTTCTGGTCAGTTGTGGACGTATCCCACAGAGCTGCATAGGGGGCCAAGGCCCCATTAGGCGTTTCTATGCCTTCAACTTCGCGCCGCCCCCTTTCCCTCCTCAAGACAAGTTCCATGTGATCTTAACGCTGCTGGTCAAACACTATTTTAGTAAGCACGCCTTACACCTAGCTGAGCGGTAAAAAAGAAAGTGAAGCATAATAGTGCTTTTTAGCTAAGGCAGCGCACCTGGTAACAGTAGTGCCATTGTCACAAGCTGCCTCACCTATTATACAACGGAAGATGCGGGAGCTTATGGCTGGAATATAGAGCGAAATTCACGGGACTCCGTCGCTCCTCTGGACAAGATTCGACAAGCCGATGGGGCAGCGACCGCCTGTCCTTGACGCGGCTGCTGCATAGTCGGCCGAGGGTATAAAATAACCGACAGCAGCACGCCCTCACCAGTGCGTTTGGGAAGATTCAAACTTCCGGCCACTCCGCGGTGCTCCGAAAGCGTATTGTGTTCTTCGGACCCGCGATCGACGCATCGTCCTCTGCACCTGTACGGCCGCCGCTACCGAACAACACAGCCTTCGACGCCTCAGCAAACAAGAAAGCCGTGAGAATTTCATTCGCCACGGACTGTTGTTCAATCGAACATTATTTTCGCTTTGTTAACTTTTGATCTGACTTAGTAGTATTTTACGCTGTGTTCTTATGTAACTTTTGCTCATACTTATAATATCTGAAATACCTGCTTTATTATCTTTATAGTCTTCATATTTTTATCACAGTGTTTTGTTCATTGTCGGGTTATTTTTTTTTCTCTTATCATTTATTTCTTCGTCTTTATCAATATCTTGTC
>JAJIZL010030834.1:47085-92610 GCA_023969395.1 Amblyomma maculatum
GCGAAGGGCCCTGATAAGGCATATATCTAAGGGGGACAATTCTTAAACCTTTCTGCAAGGGGGGGGGGGGGGGGGGACTACAAAATCACAGGATAATAAGCGCACAGGGAACCACAACTGACATGAAGCCTATACGCGATACGGAAAACGCCGACAACGCCGCATGTCGCCAAAGCAGCAAATCATAGGCGGGCTCGGTCGGGCGCTGTTCGCATCAGCGTCTATGCACGCGCGTCGTGTTTTCGTCGTTGGTCGTCGTTTAACAGATATAACGCCGCTGTCAACATTTTAGCAATGTCCAGGAAGAATTACTGCGCAGTTGGCTTTTCGAACACACATAAAACCTTGCCAGGAACACGTTTGTATAAGTTTCAGTGGTGCTTCATGAGAACGACGGCGGACGTGAATCGCGGCTGTTCGACGCAGAAAGCAAGTAATCGCACCGAATGACATTTGTTCAGGTTAATGTCATTCTTTCGACGCACTGCTACGTGACTAAAGCTAATGCCATTTCCAAATTATGGTAACTGTGATTGATATGCAAATATTGGAGATGAAGGCGCTGTAAACGAAAGCATCCTTTAAATTGACATTCATGTCTTGCATACCTTGTAACCAACTTTCTGATTACAACTATCAATTACGAAGTTAGCTTCTGTGTCGGCGGCATTTGTTTACGAAAGGGTACGGAAGGTGCGCACGTCTGCTCTCGATTGCGCAACGCGTACGAGTTTCAACAACGTACACTTTCCGCACTAAAGCAAGTGTCAGGAGCAAGACGTAAAATAGGCAATATCTAGTGTACTGTCCGACGGCGATTTTATAGTGCCTTCGAGCATCGCCCTACGGCGCAGCATACTGCAGCCCCGTTGACTCCCGTACGCGGTCGCCAAATCGTTCGCTCGGCGTATTAAGGCCCGTCGAAGATTGCTCAAGCTTAGCCTCATCAAGAAAGAATACCGGACATTCGTAACGCTGGCGACATCGGATGCCGCAAGCATACCGTAATGACGCTGCCCGCGAAGGTGGCCAACGACAGCGCTCTGGCCGTGTGCTAGGCCCTAGTCATCGCTAGGCCTAAATGGTTTCGCATAAAAGCCGTAGCTGGAAGTGCTTTGGAAATAGAAAATTTTCTATTCATAAAACTGCCTTCTTATCAGTTAAATTGTCTCGCAAATTGTCTCACAGTAAACGGAAAATGTAACTTCGGCGACGCCTTTGCAGCAGAGCTAGAGAACGAAACCGGATGAGCTGCGTCACACCGGCGGCAGCTGCTAAAAGCTGAGATTTAAATCTATTGCTGTTGTGACGTCTTACAAAATCTAGTTACATAACAGCGTTCCTCAGCAAAGATAATTTTTTTAGATTCCTTCCTCAAATTAAGCGCGTATTATTTAGGATGAACAGAGCATGCTTTTCTTAAAGTGGCAAAAGAAATCCGCCGTGTCGGCGAATCGGCGCCGACGGACCGCGGCAGTGAGCGGCCTGTTCCGCCCGCGATGAGTGCGGTGGCGACGGGTTGGCTGGCAGCGATGGGTGCCAATATTTTTTTTTCTTTTACGACGCTATTTGGCATATTTCGTATAGATGACTAGCAGCAAAATTATAGGAGAACAGTTATATTTAATGCAGGTGGCACTTATATTGTTTATTTTGAGTGCATTTTCTCACAGAGTCTCTGGTGTAGACATAACACATTTCCTCGTTGATCGCATTCGGAGGAGTGCATCAAACTTGTTTGATAACCAATGTCGTTGTCATCACATGTCATCATATATTGCTACGAAGATGAGTGGAGCAGGGCGGAGCGCTCGCGCCAGGCCCGCTGGCCATTAAAAGCATATTTCCTCGTCATGTCATCACGTCGTTCTGTTTCTGTTGTGTCGCCGTGTTCCATCGCTTGTGATGCCACCACGTAACATTTGGTTGGAGGTGCGGTTCATCCCCATCCTCGCCTTGCACCGTCGAAGCCAACCGTACGCCGGGTTCATCTGCCGAAAGCCCGTAGAGATCGCTGCTCAGCTTTGCCCCAGCCCTTTTTGCTCAGACCCGACCACCCGCTGTCCCCAGCCTCGACCCTAGCCCTGACCACATAACACACGAGCACAGTCACGTGCAATTTTTTTTATATTTCGCGGGCTTTCTTCAAATGGCAGAAAAAACGGCCACGTCATAAGTAAGTTGGCAACACACGACGAACAGGAAAAGCCCAAAGCCGACCATACCGTCCCCACGACGAAGCGACCTCACGAACGCTCGAGCGAAGACAGCACCCCTGCCCAAGCCGTTCGGCGTGTCCATGAGCCTTGGCCTTCGGCAAACGGTGAAGATTGGACTTGATGCTCCGGTGCAAGCATTCTTAAAGCCCCTTGAGGTTTTGAAAGTAGCGACACTCTCCTCCTTCGCGGCGCATTACTCCTCGTTTCTCCTCGCCCGCCAGCCGTCCGCGCTGCACACGGCACTCTTTTTCACCCAAGCGCCCGCCGGCCAGCCGCGCCTTTGAACGCTGGCGTGCTTTTCAAGCACCGTTTACAGCTTCGGTAGTGAAAGTAATTCTCACAAACGGTTACCCAAGCGATTAGAATGCTGAGAAAAAATTCAGTGCATTTTTTTGTTTTTTTAAGGCACTTAATTTCAAAATATTTCCCAGAAGAAGACATTCTTCTGCGGGTGTCATTTACGAAAACCGTCTCTGAAAGGATATGTGATGTTTTGCGGCGTGTAATCAACTAAGTAGTGCTCCAGGCATAAGTTAATGCGTATTAAGCTTATCAGTGCAAGACATCTAACGGTTTGCTAGTGTTTATGGCGGCGTACAATAAATTAGTTGTAAGTGCTGTGCAAGACGATGTGTTTAGTTTCCTGATGTGAACGCAGGTGCATGCAGTGAGATGTGCGGCGCAGAAGTGATGGACTTAAAAAAACTTACAAAACTGACAGTTCAAAACACAACACAAAAAGCAAGCACAATTGTACAAAAGCAATATCACGCTATGAATGAATCGGTTTTAGTGCGGCTGAAAAATGACCAACACGGTACCAAGCATGAACTGCTTACGATTTCCAGACATGTAATGAAGCCGATGCTAAGTGGTGTAAGGGCGAGCACGTTATTTGGAGCCGAAACTCTCCAGTAAAAGGAAGTTCAATGCACGGAACGCAGTTTTCTTTAACGTTTATTGTCTCTCCTTCACCCTTTGTGGACGTTCTGAAGTTGTTTTTTTTCTTGGTGCACTTTACTATTGAGCCCCTTCAGTTTTTTGTTACAGTAACTTGAAAGCGGATTGAAATAAAAAAAAAGTCTTTTCTGTTGTGAACAAAATTTATTTCGACATGAAAAGCGAAATCCTCACGTTAGATATTAACTACACTTTGGCTGTAAAATTTAAAAATTTATCCCAGGCAGTGGCTTGCTGCTTATGAAAGATATTTGTTTTAAAACTATCACATAAAGGTCCTTTGCTTCGCAAGCAATGAAGCGTCTACACATAATTTAATGCTTGAAACAGCAACGCGCATGCGAATGCTTTTACTGGCACATTTGGAACTCTCAATAGAAGATCTTTTAGCCGCTTCACTTTTCACTAAAATTTCCATGCGCAGTTTGCCGAATATTTTAACAATGTCTTCAAGTAAGTTATGGCAAGAAGGAAAGCATGTCTGCGAAGTTACGCTTTGGGTAATGGCTTTTTGCACCTCCGACTGATGTACAGAATTACGGATTAGCTTTTCATTATTAGTGCGGAAGTAGTTCTCTGCTATTTTTATCACTTCAATCACCCCTTGCGATGGAGTGGTCAAAGACTGCTGGTGCTTTGAGAAGTTTTTGAGCTCTATCAGCGTCGTAGAGCTGTCTCGTTCAATCAGAGCATTATAGCAATTCTCATACTGTACTCGCTTCACAAGTTTTGAAGCAACGTAGCCTGCTAGGTAGGTGAATGACTGCTCTATTTCAGGGCTTAGGTCAAGAATATCATCGGGCGCTTGAATAGCATCTGTGTCGCTTCTTGCTTGACTTCTGTCGAGTAAATGTAATAGTAAATAACCGTCCCCCTCGGAGTAGCTTCCTAATTTGCTAGGCTTCAAAAATTGACCTAGTGTTGCGTTTCTTAAGCTACATTTAAAATCATATAGTCTCGGGATGGGGTTTTTGGCGCGTAATGTAGAGAAAGAAAGACAAGACGTAAAGAAAGACAACGGGCCGATGGCGGGATGGCGCCATCGGCCCGTTGTTTTTTCTTCCGCTTTACTTTAATTTCTTTCTCAATCAAATCATTACAAGACTGATTCAGCTCAATGTAAACTACTATAAACATTACAAACAAAACATCCCCATGCGTCCACCTTGGAATCGTAGACTGCTCCCTCCTTTCGTTGTACCTAATTAAGGTGATTATACAATACCCGAACGTAGTTCACTGGCTACTTCAGCTCATATCTCGTGATTCCAGATTAAGGAACACTCCTTCCGTAAATTTACTAAAAGAATATTTCTGCATGGATTACACCTCGTCTAGTAAACATGGGAAAAGCGGGAAAGTGAGAGAGGTGCCTTACCTCGCACACAACGCTGCTTCTTGTCGGCACGAAGTTTTTTCTCCCGATATAATGAAGCCATTGCTTCGTCTTCAAGCGATCCCGCTTTCCTTGAGGTACCATGAAAACTGCATAGCCATCCTCAGGCCGGTTTGTACAGTTATATGCGCAACACTGTGGCATTTGGCGAGCGCGCCGCAAAGAAAAACAACGAGCGCAAGGTCTCCTTTGCTTGAGTGGGTGAAAAATGGCGCGCGAAGAACGAAAAGCTTCACAAATAATGCAAAAAGCGCGCGTGTAACCATGGCGACCCCGGGGACAGCCAGAGTGACCAATTAGCGCGAAGCGGAACGCGCCGCGCGTCTGCGGCGGCGTCGCGCAGAGGTGCCTGTCGCGCGGAGATCTGAATCCGAGTAGGTGGCGAGGAGGTGAGGAGAGGAGGTGATGCGGCGGCGGCGGCAAAGTACAAAGCGTGGCGGTACTTTCTCTTTATCGAGGGACTTTAAGCATTCTTCCCATCTTCGCATCCATTGTGGTGTCCAGCATTTCATGTCCTAATCCTGTGTCTGTGCTCATCGTCACGTCATCCATCAGATTTCTAGCAATCGATCGGGACGATCGCTCGGTGGCCCCGGGTAATGCTACGAAGATGACGAAGCAGGCAGTGGCGCGGGGCGGAGAGCTCGCGCCAGGCGCACTGGCCATTTAAAGCATATTTCATCATGTCATCACGTCGTTCGGTTTCCGTTGTGTTGCCGCGTTCCATCGCTTGTCATGCCACCACGTAACAATATTCTCATGTAGCAGCAAACAAATATCATTTTGAACGACCGTCATTCGATACAAAAAGGCATTAAATTTGACTTGCGGCAGCCTGAGTGATAACTATTTTTTTTTTCAGTGTTTTCTTCTTGTCATTGCACCTTCCGTGAACACTTCTTGTTTAAACTTGGTCGTGCCCGCTAGCCTGAAAGATACAATACGCATTAGACTTGTGAAACGCTTAGCCAGACAATCTTCAGCGTGCATTGACATCGCACAGCACACGGTTGCATTGCGTTTCGCCTCCACCCAAACGCAGGCGGCGCGGTCGACTTAGATACCGATAATTCGATCCTCCTTAGTAGCCTGAACCACTGCAGCGGGTTATTGAACAGATATTTGCCAATATGCGTTTTGAAACTTGCCATGCAATTACTTAGAAGACCAGAGCCAGTGTTCCTGTTGTCTGGCAAGTTTACGAAAGCATAACATGTCGCGGCACTTGCTATTCAGACTAAAGGGTCTAGAGCTTGTTATAAAGCGCCCTTTAATTCTGCAGTTGGGCACGAGGGAAACACAAATCAAATAAAGATGATACTACAACATTAAAATTGGACATAAAGTTTAAATTTAATATGCTCTTGGCTAACCTGAGAAGATGCAGCTTTTCAGATATTGCCTCTGCTGATATCTCACTCCCCCATGAAATTATCTACCCGCTCTGCCTTTTTGACGACGGAATACGTGAAATCCATGCCGTACAGGCAGTGGTAAAGCGCAAGCATGAAAAGTCTCTGATGAAAGCATGGAAATCGCTATTTCTCTGATGCTCAGAATGCTGGTTTGCAAGCTCGCTGGATTTTCCTGCGGTCTCACCGGTACAAAACCGCTAGCAGGTTCGATGACGCTGCCTCGTTTACTGTACCAATATATTGCATGTAAACGAAGCACGCGTGTACCATTAAGAAAAGAAAGACCATTGGTTCATAGGTCAAGCAATGAGTGAATTAGCGTGGCGTTGAAATGAAAGCGGGATACACGAAATGATCTCCACTTCGTACGCAACCATGTTGACGCTCGCCTGCAGCAGACACTTGATGCGTATGGAGGCGATGTAGTTCCAGACTGCGTGATATCGAACAAATGTCCACTATTATAAAGTGCTATCCCCTTGCGCACACTCTCATCGCGGAAGTGCCCGTGAGACGCGCATAAACGGCAAATCGCACGCGTGCACCACGGCCGCGCTTACCGCATGAGGCCCACATTGGGTATCGACGGCCGCCGCTACGCGGCTTCCAGTGACGCCCCTACAGGCGCTGCGCATAGCGTATAACCCTTGGAGCTCTTTTTGACGACACTCCACAAAAAGTGCCAACCACATTCCTTTTTCAAAACCGCATGCCCATGATCCATCGCCCCTTTTCATTGTGTTGCTTTAATATTTATAAGCAACTGTTGCTACAGGCAGCGTCTATTCTGAAGCGTTTACAGTTTTTATGCGTAGCATACTAGCCGCACAACCGAGCTCTTCCTTGCTGCGCCGCGCGCGCCCGCGCAGCTACCACTTGACCTACATCGGCGCACCACATGATGTGACGTCACAACAGCTGTGAAAGCTGGGGCTCAACTCGTGCGCTCGCTTGCGGACGCGCAGCCTCCGCCGGCGGCCTAACTCCCGCTCCTACTGCTAGGAGATACTGACGTCAAGCAATTGTATAAAAGGCGACGCACTCGTTGAGTCGGTTGAGCAGCGAGGTGTCGGCCAGGGAGAGGTCGGCTCGCCAGACCGCAAAGCGCAAGTTACAAACAGCCACGGAAACGGGAGAAGAAAATATGAAATAAGCGATGTTCAAACAAAGAGCCATTACTTTGCTGATCATCATAGTGTATTTATTGGTTTGAGAAAAATAAAGGAAGAAGCAGAGCAACACATGAGTTGTTCTTGTCTATGAAATGGCTAACCAGGTATAGCCAGGTAATGTCTTGTCTATGAATGGCTAACCAGGTATAGACAGGTAATGTTTAATTTTTTAGGCTAGTATGCTCTGCATCCTAGGCTTAACCATAAGCTAAGCCAGACCAACTTTTTGATGCTTTGAGCTTTTATCGTTTATCCATTCATTTACGTTGCACAAAGTGTTGACTAAGCTAATCGTATTGTGGGAATGCCCAACATGTAAACATCCTTCAAATAAATTTCAGTCATAAGTAAGCACACTGATAGTAGTTGCTCTCTTCGTCTTCTATTGGCACTGCTTCCTTTCGAGCAATGTTAAAAAAACCAAGGCGAAAAACATTCTTTCTTTGTTTCTATTTTTTATTTCTTCATTTCAAATGTGCCGTTTTATATTCTTTGTTTGTGTACATTTTATGGTGACTGCATGACATAGAAGTGGAAATTAGTACACAACTGATTCTGTCAACATATGTACTTCATAATTATTTACCTAATCCCATTGCATGATGCTGAAACTGTACACTCCGCCTTATATTAGCAGGATTATGGCCGTTGTGAAGAAATAATTTTGAAGAGCCCTCTGACAAAGCAGAGTGGCAAAACAGAATTTAAACAGTTGTCACTCAGTGTGGATGTGGTTATTCTTCGATGTGATGCCGCGTCTCTTTGATGCAGGCGATTTCAGAGCCACTTGTTCAGATATTACGAGACACTGGCGACTAAAGCGGTGAAAGGGGAAAGCCTGAGTGCCGCATTCTGCTACGCATTTGTTGCGAATGCGGTGGTGAATGGTACTTCGAGTAAAGAGTGTGACTACTGCTTCCTCCCCTCCTTTATGGCGTAGTGCATGTGTACGCGGAAAATGGTGACTGATACTGCGATTTTTGTATCCTGTAAATCATTTCAAACGCTGCTGATGCCTGCTGTACTAACGCCTCCTGGACATTTGGGTATGCTTGATTGCTGTGTGGTGCGGCGTTCGAGGAATCAGTAAATGAAAGGGCGCACGAACACTGCGATCGGACGCCCAGCGGGGTCAGCTTCATATCAGCATGAATCGCCTTGCGACGTCACAAACTGTCGTGATAGTACATCGCGCTCCCCTTCTCGAACACAGCCACCATTTCATTGAAGGCATTAAAGTTCACCGGCGTTCTATAATTCGCGTACAGGAAAGGAAATGTGCATTATATGTCCCTCGCGGAATCTCGCTATCATTATCACTGTAGTCAAGGGGAATTATGAAGAGCGTTTCACGATCCGGAGTGTGGCGCAGTGGTAAAGCGCAGGGCTTGGGATCCAAGAAATGAAGGTTTGATTCTTCGCGTTTGGCAACAAGGTTTATTAATTGATAAGTATCGATTCGATGGTGATTAGGCCGTAGCAAAGGCGTGACACGTTTGCTGATGGCAACGATGAGCCATTAAAGGCTTTCACCTTAATACGACGTGGATAGCACTAACAGCAGGACGCTCTACAGGCTGCCGCTTTTTCTCCACTTTTTCGCGGATCAGAAGCGCGGAAGCACGCTGAGGTGATCATAATTCTCAAGCCCAACAGACCACCAGGACTTTGGAACCTGTAACCTATATCCCTCACTTCGTGCGCAGGAAAGCTATACGAGCACAAGGTCCCTAACCACCTCAAAATCCATCTGGAAGATCAAGGGCACATCCCCAATACACTCTCTGGATTCAGAGAACACCTGTCCGCACAAGATATCTAACTCGAACACAAAGTGGATATTATTGACCATCTTTACAAATACAGTAAGGGTTTATTCTTGCAATGGAGATATAGGGAGCGTTTGAAAACGTTTCACATGCCGCAATTATTTTCCACCGACAGGACACCAATGGCGGAGAGCGAGCATATAACTATGTTCATACATTCTTGACGAATTGTACGACCATCATAAGCCTGGGAAACCTCAATACGGACAACTTTCTGGTAGCGGACAAAGGCACTCCGCAAGGCTCTGATATCGTTCCTTTTGTTTAATGTCGCTATGGTGAAACTCCCGAAGGATCTAGATAAAATTCACGACATACGACGTGCTGTATATTGCCGCAATGTTATCGTACTGGCGCCGCCATGTGGCGAGCTCGGGAGACTGGCACGCGCTCGTCTTCTTCGCTCTCGGTGCTCGCCCCGCCAGTCGGTTCCGTGCCTGACATTGCCGGTGCTTTTACTTAGTCCTAGTAAACCTACTGAACCAGTTTCACTGGCTTCTGTGACATTTTTGGTGGAGGTGCGGGGTAGATCCCATGTACGAAGAGCCTCTGGCTGCCCCCTACGCCCATCTACACACCGTGGACACGACACCTGTGCACAAGGCGAGCCGTCGCTTGAGAGGCTTAGCACCCGAGTGTAGTCCTCTTGTTTCCCCACCGCGAACCACGATGACTACAGCGGCAATTCAGACCACCACTCAGCTTCCCGTGAGTGCCCAGCAGCTGATCTGCCATACTCCACGTATGCCCACGCCGTTTCATGGCGACAAGTTCGAAGACGTTGAGGACTGGCTGACCAGCTACGACCGGGTCGCTGTGTTTAATGCGTGGGACGAGGAGCGAAAATTGCACAATGTTTATTTCGCACTAGAAGACGCCGCCAAGATGTGGTTCGAAAACCACGAGGCTACCATTTCCACCTGGCAGGATTTCCGGCGGCAGCTGCTCGCAACATTCGGCAACGATACAAGAAAAGAGATGGCCGAACTCGCTCTACAGTCCCGAACACAGCGGCCTAATGAAAGCGTCGCCATATTCGTGGAAGAAATGACTCGCCTTTTCAACCGGGCGGATCCGTCCATGTCGGAGGCAAAGAAGGTGCGCTACCTTATGCAAGGCGTCAAGGAGCAGCTGTTCGTTGGCCTTGTACGTGACCCTCCACGTACTGTTGCTGATTTTACGAAAGAAGCAACAAGCATCGAGCGTGCCTTGAATCAGCGATTTGTACATTTTGATCGCTCTGCGAACATCGCTGCCGTAGACTTCCGCTTGCCAATGGTCGGAAACGACAGGGAAGCCCTTCGCGAACTTATCCGAAGCATCGTGCGCGAAGAGCTGCAAAAACTGCCCTCTCTCGAACAACATCCACGTGTTGGGGGCATCTCGGATATTGTGCGCGAAGAGCTCCGCCAAGCAGTACCATCAGTACCGTCGCCCCAGCCGCCTGCGCCACAGATCATGACGTACAGCGACGTGTTGCGTACCCCTGCGCCTGAACCATTGGCACCCTGCAACCTTGCTCCTCCCGCTCGTCCTCCACCCCAATATCCAGTTTCGACTGGGGTGCCTGAAGCGCGACCACCCGTTCGCAAAGAACACGCGTGGCGCACGCCGAACAATCTGCCTTTGTGCTTTCACTGCGGCGAAGCCGGTCACGTTCTGCGCCACTGCCCGTACCGTCGGATGGGCTTGCGCGGATTTTCCCCGGATGCCCCTCGGCCGCGCTATGGCGAACGACCTCGGGACATCGACCAATACCTCAGCGACCACGTCCCACCTGCGTCCCTCCAGCGACGCCAGTCCAGGTCACCCCCGCCGAGACAGTTCTCCACCAGCCGCCGTTCTTTCCTCAGGCAGTCCCCAAGTCCGCACCGGGAAAACTGAAGACGGCGACCCTCGGGGGTAGGGCCGCCGTCGATGGACACTACGACCAACATCCTCAGCTCACCGATTCGATCACACAGACCGACCTCCGACCCTTCGCTCCGACGAACAATCCGACCACTTTTCGACGATCGCCGAAGCTTTCCTCCGACGCCCCCAATCGACGCACCGCACCACCAACGAGTCCGACGACCTCCCGACGATCACAGAAGCTTACCTTCGACGCCGTAATTCGACGCAACGAACGAGCCGTCAGCCCGACGATCCCTGACACGCCGCACTTTGTCGACGGTGAGCTGCATTCCGCCGAGATACCGATCGTCGTTGATAACCACAACACGACTGCCCTTGTAGATACCGGCGCTGATTTTTGCGTTATGAGTCATGGCCTTGCTACCATTCTGCGAAAAGTCCTGACTCCTTGGCACGGAGCCCCGATAAGGACAGCCGGAGGGCATGTGGTAACGCCGCTCGGAGTGTGCACCGCTCGCGTCGAGATTCACCACGTAACTTTCTCGTGTTGCTTTGTTGTGCTAGCTGAGTGCTCCAAGGACCTGATTTTCGGCCTTGATTTTCTTAGAGAAAACGACGCAGTCATCGACCTCCGTGACTTCATGGTGACTTTCTCCACTCACCGCGCAATTTCCGACGAGTACAGACAGCACAGCGACGACTCCACAGACAGGCCAATTTTCCGAGTGTGCGACGACCATGTCACTCTACCTCCACGCACCAGCTTGTTTGTTACAGTGCAGTGCGACAACCCCCCCGCCTTGCAAGGCCTCGCGGAAACGAACGTGAATTTATTGTTGAGCCTACAAGTCTGGGTCGCTCGGGGGATCTTTGCCTTGAGAAATAAACAAACTGAACTACTTTTAACGAACTTTAGTGCCGAATACCGCCATTTACCACAAGGTACAGCTATCGCTTATTTTGACGAAGTCAGTGCGCCATCCGCCCATTGCGCCCTTTCACTGGCCAACGAGAACCCTCCCAACAGCACTGGACATACTGTTCAAACTGACGTGAACCCAGCTTTGTCTCTTACCCAGAAACGCCGCCTTCAAGCAATTCTAGACACTTACCGTGACTGCTTTGCCGTCACTTCCAAAGTGAAACAGACGTCAGTCACCAAACATCGAATTATAGTTGATCCCACCGAGCGCCCTATCCGCCAACACCCCTACCGAGTATCGCCGAAAGAACGAGAGGCTATTCGGGCGCAAGTTGATGAAATGCTCCGCGATGATGTGATCCAGCCGTCCACAAGTCCATGGGCCTCACCAGTTGTGCTGGTCGCTAAAAAGGACGGAGCACTCAGATTCTGTGCCGACTATAGGAGGCTTAACAAAATTACGAAAAAGGACGTCTATCCATTGCCTCGAATCGATGACTCGTTCGACCGACTTCGCCACGCCCGATACTTTTCATCGCTCGATCTACGCAGTGGGTACTGGCAGATCGAAGTCGATAAACGTGATCGAGAGAAAACCGCATTCATTACTCCTGACGGACTGTACGAATTTAAGGTGCTTCCCTTCGGTTTGTGTTCCGCTCCCGCAACCTTTAAAAGAATGATGGACACTGTCCTAGCCGGCCTGAAATGGCAGACGTGCCTCGTCTACCTTGACGACGTTGTCATTTTCTCTGCGACCTACGAAGAGCACCTCAAACGATTGATGGCCGTGCTAAATGCCATCCGCGGGGCCGGACTCTCACTAAAACCAGAAAAATGCCACTTTGCATTCCAACAGCTCAAGTTCCTGGGTCACATCGTGAGTGCTGAGGGAATTAGCCCTGATCCAGAGAAGACGGCTGCCGTAGCTGCTTTCCCGACCCCCACTGATAAAAGTTCCGTGCGTCGGTTTTTGGGCCTCTGTGCATATTACAGGAGATTTGTGCACGACTTCTCCCGAATAGCGGTACCATTGACTCGTCTAACAAAGGACGACCAGCCTTTCATCTGGGCCGACGAGCAGCAAAGGGCCTTCGAGGAGCTTCGCAAGCGCCTTCAAACAACGCCCGTACTTGGCCACTTCGACGAGGAGGCCGACACAGAATTGCATACCGACGCCAGTAACGTTGGTCTCGGTGCAGTTCTCGTTCAGTGGCAAGAAGGCGTTGAGCGGGTGATTGCTTACGCCAGCCGCACCCTGTCTCGTTCCGAAGCGAATTATTCTACGAGCGAAAAGGAATGCCTTGCAGTTGTGTGGGCGGTAACAAAATTTCGGCCGTATTTGTATGGTCGGCCGTTTAGAGTGGTCAGCGACCACCACTCACTCTGTTGGTTAGCGAACCTTAAAGATCCTTCAGGCAGGTTAGCCCGCTGGAGTCTCCGCTTACAGGAGTTCGACGTCACTATTGTGTACAAGTCCGGCAAGAAACACAGTGACGCTGACTGCCTATCCCGAGACCCTATCCCGTGTTCTTCAAGTGAAACAGATGACTCCGTCTTTCTCGGCGCTCTCTCGACGCCAGATCTTGCTCAACAGCAGCGAGACGACACCGAACTGCGGCCCCTCATCGATTACCTCGAAGGAACCGCCTCATCGCCGCCTCGCCTTTTCACGCGTGGCCTGTCGTCGTTCTGCTTGCGTGACGGCGTCCTCTACAAAAAAAACTACGCTTCCACAGACATTCAGTATCTGCTGGTTGTCCCAACGCCGCTCCGTACCGACGTTTTGCAGGCATGCCACGACGAGCTTTCTGCCGGACATCTCGGTTTTTCGCGCACCTTGGCACGAGTACGACAAAAGTACTACTGGCCCAAGCTTGCCGCTGTGGTTCAGCGCTATGTTAGGACGTGACGTGATTGCCAACGTCGGAAGATACCACCTGTCAAGCCGGCCGGCCTGCTGCAGCCTATTGTTCCTACCTTTTCACCAAATCGGTATGGACCTGCTCGGGCCGTTTCCTACTTCATCATTGGGCAACAGGTACATTATAGTTGCCACAGATTATCTGACCCGCTATTGTGAGACGAAAGCTCTTCCCACCGGCACGTCTACCGATATTGCGAACTTTTTCATCTTTAATCTGGTCCTTCGTCACGGTGCCCCTGCGATCGTTTTAACTGACAGAGGCACGGCATTTACTTCAGCTCTAACCCAGGAAGTGATGCGGCTCAGTGGCACTTGTCATCGCAGAACAACAGCTTACCACCCTCAGACGAATGGCCTTACTGAGCGACTCAATAAGGCGATCACCGATATGCTTTCTATGTACGTCGACGAAGATCATAAGAACTGGGACCAGATACTACCGTATGCAACATTTGCGTATAACACCGCAGTCCAGGAAACGACCCGCTTTACACCGTTTCGTTTGGTGTACGGTCGCGAAGCTGTCACCATGCTGGATGCAGTGCTACTGCCAGATGTTGCCACCCATCGATTGCCGGTGCCGACCAATTCGTCCAGCATGCCGAGGCCGCTCGCCAGCTGGCTAGACTGAGAGTCCGGACACAGCAAATTAAAGATGCTCGACGGTATAACCTGCGTCACAGGGAGGTAATTTACAACCCTGGCAATCAGGTTTGGGTGTGGACACCTGTTCGCCAGCGGGGTCGCTCCGAGAAGCTTCTGCGCCGCTACTTCGGCCCGTACGAAGTACAACGCAAAATCAGCGACGTCACCTACGAAGTGACCCCGCAAGGAACTGTTCGTTCATCCCGACAGCAAGCACAATCGGAAGTCGTACATGTCGCCAGGATGAAGCCCTTCTACTCCCGCTAGGTCAAGCTACATGTTTTTTTTTCTTTTCTTTGCTTCCTTTAACTACATGATGTGAACGCGCATCCTCGCCGATTACGGTTATCCTCGACCTCGCCACTCGGCATCGGGACGATGCCTTTTCCACCGGGAGGGGCAATGCCGCAATGTTATCGTACTGGCGCCGCCATGTGGCGAGCTCGGGAGACTGGCACGCGCTCGTCTTCTTCGCTCTCGGTGCTCGCCCCGCCAGTCGGTTCCGTGCCTGACATTGCCGGTGCTTTTACTTAGTCCTAGTAAACCTGCTGAACCAGTTTCACTGGCTTCTGTGACAATATGTCGATGATATAACAATATGGATTCGAGGCGGCTGCCCAGGACAGCAGCAAGACGCCCTTCAGGAAGCCGTTGACTGCACCAACAACTACCTTAAAGTTGCGAACTCGTCTGCGTACCAGAGAAATCTGCTCTCCTGGTTCCTAAAGCCAGAACTTGAGGAAGACTACCAAAAGTTGACATTACTGATCCCAAAATCTTCCTTGACGGAACCCCTTTCCCTCAAGCCGACTCTCTCCGCATTTTTGGCCTAAGCATCCCGAAAGATGGATTAGGGTCCGCCATACTCCCGAGACTTCAGGCTACGGTTACTCAAGCGGCGCATCTGGTCCGCCTCGTGGTCAGTAGAAGACGCGGTATGAACGAAAAAGATACCGTCCGCATTATCCAGGCTCTCATCATAAGCTGCGTAACATACGGAACACCATATTTAGATCTAAATAAAACAGAAGTGGAAAATCTCCACTCTCATCCGTAAAGGCATCAAAATCGCCATCGGTATATCCGAACGTGCCTCTACGCAACGCCTCCTCCGCCTACGTCTTCAGAACACGTGGGAGGAGCTTGGAAAGACGCACGAAGTAAACCAATTGGAGCGCTTAAAACTAACAGAAACTGGACATGCAACCCTCAGAAAACGGGGTACAGAGAGGGCTTAGAACCAAAATCACCAAGCAGCGCATCCCGTTAGAAATCTGGTCATACATGACCATAGCCCACATCACGAGAAATATGCACCCTGTATACAACAAAGACCGGCGCCAGACAAGAGTTCGGGCTCTCAGCAAAGCGCACGGAACAAATTCGGAAGCGTGATGCACTGATGCAGCAAAATACCCGGCATGACAAGCCTACTCAGCGTCATTGACTCCACATTTACACAGCAGACCTCTGCAACTATTCCTACAAATGTCATTGACGCAGCCAAAGAGGCTGCAATCGCCTCAGCAATCTCGACGAGCCAAGAACATGTCATCATTCTGACTGATTCACACTCTGCATGCAGAAACTATCAACATGGAAGGATTTCCAGCATAGCACTACAAATCCTCCGCCACTCTACAACTCACCACCTCCCAGACATATACATGGTATGGACTCCGGGACACACTCACTTGGAAAGAAACAAGGCTTCCAACGCCTCACCCCGAGGATATGCTAACCAGGTACCACTTCCAGAGGTATCTGGGAGAACACAGGATGCACCCAAGAAATATCCTGACAATCTTCTGCATTACAGACTTGACAGAATAAAATATACTCCACCCTACAAGAAACTAACCAGAGAAGAAGCAGTCACCCTCCAAAAAATCCAAACCAGCAGCAGTTCCACGGCTCCTTACTACACAGAACCTCGCCCACCACCTACAAATATGAATACGTATTTGAAACGCACCAAACACCCTACAGAATATGGTATGGTGATGCAAGGGACCAAATGGTACTATAACCACAATGGCCCTAACCGAAGAGCACTGGGAACCTCAGCTGTCAAGCCCAAGCCTGGATGATGAGCATAGCCTGGTCAACCGGACTCTGGAGATGGTTCGGATCTACGGCTTCCTGGACTGAGGAGGCTGCCCACCAAGGGCTAAATATTTCACGCCAGCTCCGAATAAATTGTCTGTCTCTCTCTCTCTCTCTCTCTCAAACTTTGGTGCTTTGGTGGCTTTACTTTGGTTCTTTTAATATTTTCTTAGATTGCATTTTTGTTTGCTGGCATAATGAGTCACCATGCTCTTATATTTTTTATTTTGTATATATTGTTCTTTTGTTTTTCCTGAATACGTGGCTGTGTCCTCTGCCGCTGCCCTCAGACTGGGTTTAAGGCCCGTCAAGTTGCCGTGTGCAACTTTTTCCTAAAATATCCCATAAATTGTATGTTTATGGAAATAAAGGCCATTCAACTGAATTCAATTCAAACAGGAAAGAGACCTATGCACAAGTAAACAACAAAAGAAGCAAAATGAAGCACCTCATATATTCCTGGATTTCTTTGCTGAGTAAATTAGCCAGGCCTTCGAAACAGCTGGACATCATGTTAACGTGTACTACGTCGTAAATAAACTTCTAAATTCAGACCTTAAAAGCGTTCAACCATAGCCGTGCCATTAATGATTCAATGTGGTTCTACGGGCACTCACGCCTGCCATGAGCATATAGAGCGGTGGCTCCCATGTCCACCGCTTTATGGTGGTGGTGGCCGGCACCTTCAGGATAGATTAAAGGCAACTTAAGTATACAAAAAGTAAAAGACACAATGGCCGTCACCGTAGATCAGTAGTGGAGTACAGGACGAAAAACTCGGAGGTTGCTGGTTTTGATTGCACTGACACTATGTTGTTGCTTTCTTGGTCTTATCATATTCATGAATATTATTACCGCGTGCATCGACACCAGCAAAAACTTTATGCGCTTTTCATCAGGGATGTTACAAAGTGTATGATGAAAAACGTGTAGGCAAAATTAAACAATTATCTTTTTACCAAAATTCATACTGTCCCCTCACAACACATCAGTGAAACCTTTTGCCTCATTTTATTGTTGTATGCACCATTGAAAATATGTTTCTGGTTACATTTTCTGCAATAACAGTTTACTGTTATTGCAGAAAATATAACCCCTCTCTAGCTTGGGCAGTGCGGCTGCCTGCAGTATATGGAAATAAATAAATAAATAAATATATATATTGTCACGTCTCGGTACAACGCCAAGGAGTGCCTAACGATAGATGGTTTGAAAGGTCGACCAGAACGAGTCTTGCGTTCAAATTTCCTTTTCTATCAGGCTCGGGCTTGTCGTCCCAGATGTCATCTTTTGCGTCGGCTTCTATGCGTCATTTGCCCCCCTCCTCAGGAAGCATCATCTCGATGAGTATAAAAGGAAGTAGGAGGTCAAGGTCAGTCTGTGTTAAACGGCTTCATACGCACAATATGGACGACGTCTGCATGTTGCTGGCGTCGCTTTGATGTCGACACCTCGTCTGGCACCAACTCATAAGTGACATCGGTTAAACATCGCTGAACAACATAGGGCCGAAGTATCACCGGAATAGCTTTTCGGAGAGTCCGCGGCGGCGAATATGCGTCCAGACCCACATTTTCTCGCCAGGTTCGTACATGACATGTCGGTGTCTATCACTGTAACTTCATGCATCATGCTCTTGCTGATTTTTGATCCGCACACGCGCTAGTTGTCGAGCTTCCTCTGGACGCTTAGCGAATTCCTCGGCGTCCTGATCGAGATCATCGGTGTCGGCATTCGGGAGCAACTTTGCATCCAGCATAAATGTTACTGGTCGCAATGAAGGAGGCTGAATAGTGTGGTGTCTTTGCGCGCCGTATTGTAGGCGAACGTGACGTAGGAAAGAATTTCGTCCCAATTCTCGTGGTTCACGTCGACGTACATGCAAAGCATTTCTGCGATGGTCTTATTAAGGCGTTCTGTCAACCCATTGGTTTGGTGGTGATAGGCTTTAGTTTTACAATGAGTGGTACCACTGAGGCGGAGAACGGTCTTCAAAAGTTCGGCCGTAAATACAGTTCCTCGGTCAGTTATAATGAGTGCCGGAGCGCCATGCCTTATGACAATGTTCTCAACGAAGAACCGAGCTGCTTCGGCGGCGGTACCCCTTGGCAGAGCCTTTTGTCTCGGCGTAGCGGGCTAGATAATCGGTGGCGACAATTATTCATTTATTCCGGGATGTAGATGTCGGAAATGGTCCCAGGAGGTCCATGCCGATTTGTTTAAAAGGTGTCGTTGGCACTTGAAGAGGGTGGAGTAGGCCGGCCGGTTTTACACGAGTGATTTACGGCGCTGGCAGTCTATGCACGTACGTACATAGTGTTTCACTGTCGCCTTAAGTTTTGGACATTAGTATCCATGCTGTACTCTAGACAAAGTGCGGGTGTAGCCTAGGTGACCGGCGGTTGGCTCGTCGTGACACGCTTGCAAACCTTCACTGCTGAGAGCCGATGGAACGACGAGTAAATGACTGTTTCCTTAAGGGCGGAAGTTCTTGTAAAGTACGTTGCTGCGAATAAAGAACGAAGACATTACTCGTTCGACAAAAATCTTAGGCACTACCGTAGTGCGCTTTTCCAAGAAATCAATAAGAGGGAGCAATTGCTGGTCCTCTCGCTGCTGTTGGGAAAGCGTTGCGTCATCTATGACACCTAAAAATGCACTGTCTTCATCGGTCACAGTGGAAGGTTCGACCGGCGCTTGCGAAAGGTAATCAGCATCCGTGTGCTTCTTTTCAGATTTGTAAATGACGGCCATGTCAAATTCTTGTAATCGAAGGCTCCAACGCACGAGCCTCCCTGAAGGGTCCTTTAGGTTCGTCATTCAACAAGAGAGAGTGATGGTCGCAAATTTCAAAGGGGCGAGAGTACAAATAAGGGCGGAACTTCATAACCGCCCATACCACTGCAAGGCATTCTTATTCGTTTGCCGAGTAGTTCGCTTCTGCTTTAGATAGGGCCCTGCTAGCGTAAGCAATCACTTTTTCCACATCTTCCTGGCACTGCACCAGCACAGCACCTAAACCCACGTTGCTGGCATCCGTATGAAGCAGTGGAGGGGCGTCGTCATCAAAGTGTGCCAGGACAGGTGGTGTCTGTAGACGTCTCCGCAGCTCATTAAAATCTTGTTGCTGTTCTTCACCCTAGAGAAAGACAGCGTTGTCACGCGTCAATGAATTTAATGGCCTGGCAATTTGTGAAAAGCCAGCAATAAACCGACGGTAACAGGCGCAAAGACCCAGGAAGCGCCGCAGTGTCTTTTTGTTCGTACGTGTTGGGAATTTGGCGACTGCGGAGAGCTTTTCAGGATCAGACCGGACACCTTCTTGGCTAACGATGTGGCCTAAAAACTGCAGCTCCTCGTAACCGAAGTGGCACTTCTCGGGTTTTAGTGTGAGGCCCGCAGATCGTATGGCCTGAAACACAGCTAGCAAACGGAGTAGAGGCTCATCAATTGCGGCCGAAAACACAATCACGTCGTCAAGATACACCAGGCATGTTTGCCACGTACGTCCCGAGAGTACAGTGTCCATCAGCCTCTGAAATGTTCCTGGTGCCGAGCATAAACCGAACGGAAGGACCTTAAACTCATACAATCCGTCGGGAGTGACGAATGCTGTCTTCTCCCGATCCCTCGCATTTACTTCTACCTCCCAATATCCTCGCTTCAAGTTAATTGATGAGAAGTAACGTGCATTTCGTAGGCGATCAAGGGAATCTTCGATGCGAGGAAGAGGGTATTACATGAGGGGAAGCCCACCCCTCATGTAATACCCATTAAATGGGGCCTTTGAGGATTCAATAAATAAATAAATAAATAAATAAATAAATAAATAAATAATAGCCGTCTTCGCTTCGTGTATGTTCCCTGGTAAGTATAAAATGGAGAAAGGGGGAATTTATGGGACGAAATTGCGTGCATAGCAGATAGAAATTTGACCTCTAGACGGCGCCTTATCTATAAGAAAAAAGTCCTGGGAAAGGAGCAATAGCTAAAAGATGAGTGTGTGAGAAATACACAGTAGTCTCTGAACTGCATTCATGTCTCAAAATATCCAACACAATATGTTGCAACTCCTAAAAAACGTATGAGCTATGCTTGGATTTATTATTACTGACTATGAAAATCATCGGCCGTATACTATTACATCATAAGTTATTAGGCAACGCGTGCGATCTCTGCCGTTTTTGTGGGTGATTTCCGCTTCACGCTCCGTGGCACTACCTTGTACCATCATGCATGTCAACGGAAAATGAATGAGCCTCTTTACAGCGTCCGATATATATTACTGAAAACAATAATTTTCCACCAACTCTTTCGAAGGTAAACATCTCAAAGTTATTAAATATGCTCAATTAACAGCGTGAGCGTAAACATTATTGCTGTAACGGATGCTTTGTACTTAAGACAGTTGTTTTGATAAAAGGTGTCACTTGATAGCGCAAAAAGATAGGAGGGACAAAGTACGAAACAATTTATTGCACCAATATAGGACCTAATGCATGCTGCACTCAACTGAGGCCAGTGTAGAGCAGAAAAGGAACGTTCGAAGTAAAGAGCCAAAAGCAAATGTAGTTATTTAGAACCACGTGAAAAGACGTACGCGCCACTTTATCCGCCTGAAATCGGTCTTGTCACATATATCACGTCAGAATGATATCAAGAACCAGTTTTCTTAATGTGTTAACAAACAGCGTGAGGCGTGATGTCAGGGTCCCTTTCAAAAGGAACATATCAGTGCACAATTTACCTCAATAAAAAATAGGTAAGGAAGATGCAAACCAGTTCAAGGAAAATTCAACATTCTTTACAAGTTTATGAGATGGCATTTCCACAATATAGATAATAGGGATAAAGCACTACATAGTATTCCATATAGCTATATACCTACATAGTACCACTCACTGGGAAGACTGATCAGTACGACTTCTAACTACTGGTAGTAATCTAAATGCTTCCTAGGGCTCGAAATTTCTGGTGCAATCCACTACGTCGTCTATTAAAGCCAGAGACAATTTTGGATGTTAAACCGCATAAACTTCGAATTTTCCTTAATCCTACTCTAATCTCTGGCTCCTACGTGCTCTACAGTGCAGAAAAGGCGCATAGCGCCTCTATGCTACTGTAATACAGGTACAGCCGCGTCCAATTCTAGCTATAACAAGGTCCCTGATTTCAAATCGTCATTGCGTTCTACCCGAACCCGCAATAAAGCTAAGTAGTAGGCCGTGTGAAGCTGCATGTCCACTCCCTCTGTGCTTGCATCATTTTAAATCGATATGCGTCTCCGTGCAACGCAATGTTACTTTGAAAGCAGTGACCATGTTATAGCTTGAAGTGGATGACCCTGCGCTCACCTAATACACGTGAAGGTAGCGTGCACACAGCTGACTGACTAAAGTGCGGCCTCTGTGTTCCAGTCGACTACCTTATTTTCTTTTCAACGGTACTGCTTTTATTTTTTCATAAACCTTTTCTAGTGCGGTTGAACTAAAATTGCCTTCATGTTAAACTGTCTAGTGCTCATCACTCTGCGGAGCCTTGCTATATGTGCTCTACTGGAGCGGCTGGCACCAAGGCTACGGTAGTCCTCTATTTACGGACGCGGTTTATGAGAGCACCAGGTCCGCTAAACTGGCCGACATATGCAGGATCGCTGACGCCGTGAGATAAATTACATTTTTAATAGATCATCAATTTTCTTGACATGCAGAGGGCCGACATTTCTGCACAAAGCATTAGTAGTCATTTAACTGTAATAATAAATACGAATAATTCAAGCACGCAGCTTGTTTAAGGTGGTGTATATCACTGCGTCAGACCAACATTGATAGCGTCAAAGCTAATTCGGCGCCAATGGGATGCAATGATTCTATCATAAAAAATTAAGAGTCAAACACGCGCAAAATTTAAATTACGTTTCTCCCACTAAAATGTCTGCAGAGATTTTCGCTGGATAACTCAAAATACACTAGTGCGCATAGCGGAACATGGCCGCCCGACCATTGTTCGCGTAGAGTCATTGCAGGCTGAATTCGTTTTTATTTTTTCAATTAACAAAGGTTTTAGTTTCACCTAAATAAGGAACACGTAGTGAAAAGAGGATGAAGGGACGAAACGTTGCATAGCATTACGGCTGTGCGAGCGCTCAGGCAAGAGTCACACGGTTTAGGTTGAGAACTTTTGAACTCCGTAATACGCTTTCTTATACAAATTTCGTAGTACAGATGTGTTTTTCTGAAAAAACGTGCTAGCCTGCGGCACCCGCCAGCTGACGGGTCGCTTCCGTAATGCATGAAGGGGCGGCGCTCTACGCAGTCGACGCGCGGTAGATCGGTCACCCAACCGGTGCGCGCAGGGGCAAACCGCCAATCGCGCACGGCTAGGCATGTTTGGTCGCCTCCTTTTTGGTCCCTGTTTTTCACAGCAATTTTCGATCATGTATAAAGTTTTAAATGACTGAGAAAATCTGCAGCTGGACATTTTTGCTAGATGCGGCAACAGCATTTCAGTACTTTGTTGCTCTTGAAGCTGCATGGGACTGTGCAAGACATGCGCGTGCGAGCAGTTTGATCTTTTCACACTATCTCAGTGGTTTACTTGCAGTGTATGTGCGATGTGTATTTACGAATCTATTTCATATTTAACCAGCCAAAGGACGAGACCCAAGGAAGAAGAGGACAGGACAAGGCTGGACTAGCAACTGAATGTTTATTGAACGAATGAAAAAAACGAAGACGCCTTCCGAAAAGCACGCGCACAACCCAACCGGTGGAATGGCAGAAAATTGAGAAGAAGATGAAAAAGAAAATTCAAAGCCAATTCAAAGTCAAGGCCTAACTAACGACTTTCCTAATAGAGCGAATTCCTTACAATGAAGGCTAACCGATGCCTTAGCCACACACTTGTCCTTAGCCTTAGCAATGTTATATGCTTCAACCACTCTCGACAAAATTGTTTACAATTGCTGTAAACTACACCCGTATTACTGAAATCAGCCGCACAAAGGGACGGGTCATACTCTGACTTACAATCTCGGGATTGCACATGTAGCGCCAGATTAGAACTCGCCTCCCCTTCCAGAGAATTAGAGTGCTCCGTCAGGAGCCCATTTAGACATCTTCCTGTCTGCCCGTAGTAGCACCGGCAACAATTGAGCGGAATGCGATAAACCACATTCTTTCTGCAGGTGGTGAACCTTTTCTTATATGACACTGCGCCACGAAAACTATCACGAGTTACATTGTCGAGCCCCTTTCTAACTCTGGCGCACAAGCCTCCTATCTTGTTTCTCGCTGTAAGCACAACGTCAACGTCGTACCTTGCCGCCAGTTTGTTGAGTCGGTGCGAAACGCCATGGAGGTAAGGTATGGCAGCCACCTTCTTTCGTCGCGTCGCCACACCAACATCAACCTGCCCCATTTTGCTCTTCCTCGAACGTATTTTGACAGACGAGCGAGGTGGACAGTTGGAAAGCCTGCCACCAATAATTTTTAAATTTGTTGTGAAAATGCATCTTCAACACGGTGATGGCAAGATTTACGAAATGTAGACTTGATGCATGCGACCGTCAACCCATATCCTTTACCAACCTCGAGTGATCCGATTCAAAGCTAAGCAGAGGCTTCCCTGACCTGTGGCTGTAGCTTCAACACACGTGATTGTCTTCAAAGCACAGGTCCAAATCCAGAAACGAATCCATTGCCCTCACTATCCTCTACTGCACATCCTATCTTTCTTCTGGGTTTCGTTATCTATACCCATTCGCTTTTATTCGCCGATAAACTTTTATATAAAAAACAGCTGCATCGGTAAATTCAAGCCACATGGGGATCCGAATCGACGAGCGATGCACCTTGAAGAAGACGCAAGCTAATGACAGATGGTCGGTACACGTATATGTCGCTGAATGCACAGCGGGCGAACAAGTGTGGAGAAAAAAAACTGAAGAAGCCTGCTGCCATGTAGTAATCAAAGAGAGGGAGGGGAGATAAGCTCAAAACTGGTCCATAGAACTGCCGCGAAGGTGTGCAGAAAAAGCAGCTGGGGTTGCACAGCAGCTCCATGGGAGATAGAAAAAACAAAAAACAAAACGAGCATGAAGTAAAACGAAATGGACAAACGAAGTGAAAGGAAGGAAAACCAGGCGCAGTAAAAAGAAGGAGAGATAGTGTAAACAAGTATATCAAAGGAACAGGGAGCCATTGTAAAGGAATGAAAGGGTTTTGAGAATTCTAGATACCAGAACTCCGCTTTGGAGGAGGCTTTTTTTTTAAGAAACTACGAGCACACTTTTTTCTGCGTTTTCTTCCTTATTGCATAAGTCCTAGCCACAAGTTAAAAACTAAATGAAGCATTAACTGGTTTTAGGAACTTCACCGTCGTCATGCGAAATTTTACTCACATTGTAATTTCGTTCTACCCTCAATTCTGTTGAAGTCGTATGTCACAAAATGAACGTCATTTGCATTTGATCGTGCTGATATGCAATCACTCAGTTGTCTACTTTTAACCTGTCCGAAAATAAATTGTACTAGTTTTTACGTATATTTTTACTAGCCAATACGTGTGTTCCGATCATTTCATGCGAATTCCCCGTGTTCTTACATGTCGATGACTATACAATTCAATTTAAAAAAAAAAAAACCTGTCCTAAAACGAAGCCTGAAAATAAGTGTGTTCTCCACTCTATTTGGCTTCGCCGTAAATACCAAATTCAATCCAACAGCAGGATTTCATGTTTAGATAATATCTTAAATCCATGTACTATATTTATTGCAACTGCACCCCTTTTTTAGGAACGAATTTTGTTCATTTCTTAAACAATTGTTCCAAACTTGTATCATCATGCAGAACTAACCATCATGCTTCGTGCTGTGAACTATCCCTCATAATAAATAGCAAGATGGAGACCACCAAACTCAATGAACTCAAAATCCGATGCGGACTGATTGCAGAGCAATCAGAATAGAATACCTGTTTCTGGGTCACACTTATGGTTTGTTTTCTGGGGCTTAACGTCCAAAAGCTACTGAGGCTGTAGTAGAGGGCTCCGCTAATTCTGACCAACTGGGGTTCTTTAACGTGCACTCATATCGCAAAGCACACGGGCGCTTTGCTTTTGGCCTGAATCGAAAAACGGTCGCCGCGGCCGGGATTGAATCCGGCATCCTTGGGCACAGCAGTCGAGTGCACTATCCACTGCGCCACCACGGTGGGGCAGGTCCCTTTTATATGTGCGGAGACAGCAAATTAAGCGACAGCATTACGTATAATTTAAATATAGCACACTAACATGTTCGCGCGCTCAGTCTAAAAGGCTCAGAAAATTGTGAGAAGTTTATGAAACACGACTGTTTTCTCGAGAAGTAATTCTTGCGGGCCTTAAAATTACTACGAATAATGTTTTCTAGAAGTACTGCAATCAAATATGCCTAGTGCTGTTAGGACGCGGCATATACATCGGGTGTCCCAGCTATATGTAACGAAGATTTTGAATAAATACGATGAGCCGTAGCGCAGGCATATCAATTAAGAGGTTTTCAGAGTTGCCTATGCTAATCTGCAGCATTGTTTCATCCAATACGATTAATAATTAGTATGGAAAAGTTAGCTAGTTGTCTTAATTATTGGATTGAAAAAATCTGTCAAAGCAATAGTTGTAGATCTTTAAAAATCACTACCTACGTTGTTTCCATCAAACGAGCGTTTAGTTAAAACGATTTTCTTTTCAACTGTCTGAAACGACCCCTGGGGAGATACAAGAAAACTACCTCGTGACTGCTACCTCATTTTAAAGCCTCGAGACGCATCTGAGCTAACAAAATCCACTTTTTAGGCCATGCTGTCTAGGGTGAAACGGGTTGTTTAGACTTGACGAATGATTTAAATTACCAGCTGTTAATGTAACAGCATTTTTTGAAGGCCAATAAATAAGGCAGAGTAAGCAATAGCGTGATAGAAAGAACTTAGCTAGCTGTTTTTCGATATCTACAACTTTGCATTATTTTCTCTCGTAAGGCAAAAATTATCAACTAGCTAATTATATTTACAATAACGTAACTTTGGTGAACAAGAAAATAGTGCAAATTAGCATAGGTGACTCCGTACAGCCCTGAATTGGTTTCACTGGGTTGGGGCCCAACTCATTTGTAAAAATCTTGGCTACATTAAGCAAGAAACCCTGTTATGCCTTTCGACTAAAAGGTGATTTTCATATCCAAAAGATTTGCAGGTGTACGGTCGACAGGCGTTGAGTGAAAGCAAAAGACTTAAAGTTTACTCATCACTGCGTAGTCTGGCAACATGTTTCATAAATACTTACACAATATTAGTTATAAGGGCTGCATGGTTACAAGGGGCGCTTGGCTAGAAATATCCTTCCAATGTTTCTAATTGAAGGAAACCGAGTTCTCGTACTCGTGTTCTATTTCTAAGCCCTACATCCATTTAGATCTACCATCCATTTAGATTTAACATCCCAGCCTCCCCCATTCGTCCTTTAACTGGCTGCAGCGTTTCATTAAACAGCATGCTCTTTAGACCTTGTTGTCTTTTCGCAACTACGCTTCTTAGGCCTAACTACTTAATTTGGGTTCTCTCTTTCAATTCTTTCTAGTCTTATCTTTCTGCCATTTCGATTGCATTTGCTTATCTCTTTCTAAAGACCGACATCTACAGTTGGAGATTTTGTAAAGGCCAACAGCTCTAGTTGGAGCTCCCAGGCATCTTCCCTCGTTTTCATTCTGGAGACAGGCTTCTTCTCGGTCCTGTCCAACTTTGTGAAAAAGCCTGTTTTCACTGCCACATAATTGCGTTCAGAGTTTTTCATTCTGCCATGTTTTTCAAGCGACTGGGAGAAATATGACTAACGTGTAATTAAGGGTAAATTACAACTGCGTTTTTCTGAAGCCGCATCGCTTGCTTTTGGGTCGCCAATTGTGGGCTTATTTTCCCAAGGCATTTGTTTCCCATTTCGAGACGACTGTGCATTGCAGCCGGTGCGGCTTGTATTGAACGAACAGGATTGTTTTCTGGTAGACTGGCTGCTAAGGGCTATCACTCAATATTCAGCTTGTTGTGCACAGTAACTCAGCATGAGAAAACTAGGCATTGCAGGCGTGGTTTAAAGCGTTCCTGTCGTGATATAGAAGAGGCGCACCATACCGGCAACGTCGACCATTCGTAGCATTGCCAGCGCAGAGGAACGAG
Source organism: Amblyomma maculatum (assembly GCA_023969395.1). Taxonomy (NCBI): domain Eukaryota; kingdom Metazoa; phylum Arthropoda; class Arachnida; order Ixodida; family Ixodidae; genus Amblyomma; species Amblyomma maculatum. The sequence goes on from JAJIZL010030834.1 coordinate 74,742, forward strand.
CCGGCGGCAATGACGGCGGAGGCGAGGAAGGCTACAGCGCACCGACTGTACAGCGCCAGGGCTGCATGCATTACAAGAGCGCGCTCCACTCTCCATAGGGAGGAGTGTGGAGACGGGGAGACGGCAGACTCGAAAATACCCTTGAAAGCAAGCTGTTTACAGAAGGATTTCTAGGATGTCTTGGTGTCAGTTCCATTACGGTTGTGTCTCGTTTTATTTATTTTCTTTACGAATACTCTCGTCCCCGGCGGGATTGACAGCATAATGTACTTGGTAGTGTTAGAGCACTTCTTTCACCGCCATAGTACGTGAGAGAGGAATTTTCAATGGTCGTTCACAGCTAGCAATTTAGGCCATAGCCGTGAGCCACCAAGATTAGGCGAAAAAGAGTGAAGCTTCCCGTGTACCGCTCTGGAGAAATTTCTTTGTGTTTATCCTACTGCACATTATTACGTGGCGAAAGCAAGAGGGCGCAACAAGTTGACAGGGTGAACAATGATTTAAATGGCTGGCCTAGCTCTACAGCCCCTCTCGCGCAATTGCCAATCTTCTTCGCAACACTTCGCGGGACCAAAGAGCGATCGTCCCGATCGGTTCGTTAAGCTTGGTGGTAACGTGACAGTAAGGATGTTCAAGAAAAGATGTAGGAGATATGTTCTCTCCACCACGATGGTGATGACCATGATGATAGGTGAGTGATCCGCCTCCCCGGGAGCTCTTTAGCCATCCGCCACCAAAGCATCCATGGAAGAGATGTCTTGAAGTCGCGTCGGGCGGCTGGGAGGGGCGGGGGTTGCTTGTTCGTGTCTTTGAGTTCTTCGGGTCCGCCGGATCTCTGATCTGGTCTCTGGTCAGTGCATTCCGGGCTGGGAGATAGGCGGTGGTAGTTTCGGCTGGTCTGGTCTGAGCAGGAAGGGCTGGGGCGAAGCTGCGCGCCGATATCCCAGAGCTCTCGGTCAAGGCCCGGCAGTTTTCCTGCCGAGGCGTTACAAATGGGGATGAGGTCGATGGAAGCATCCCTCCAACTATTATGCTCAAAACCAAATTCGTGAGTTCATTGATGGTGTGTGTACATTAGCTTTGGTGGATATGGGTGCGACTGTGTCTGTGATGAGTAATCAGTTTAGGCGCTTGTTGGGACGCAAAGTGATGTTTGAATATGACAATGCTTCAACGTTTTATGGTGTGTGTTGAGAGGTGTGGCGGCCACTGGGTGTGTATAGCGCGCAAGTGTCTGTGGGTGGTGCAATTTTTCAAGCCGAATTCGTAGTCTTACCCCACTCTACGCATGACATCATTTTAGGAATGGACTTCTTGAAGTTTTATGGCGCTACAGTGGACTGCCGAAGTCCGGAGGTTCATTTTGACGGCTCGTATTTGCCGACTCTTTTTGAAAGTGGCCGTAATGAAGAAACAGTTGTTAGTATTACCGAAGACACAGTAGTTCCACCTTTACCTGCCATGTTCGTCCCCGTGTCCGCTCCACTTCTTGATCAGGTTTCATTTCAAGCCTTGGTGCACCCAGTTCACTCAGCATGCCTGAAGAAAAATGCTATTATCCCTCACTGCATAATCTCCATGCATCACTGTAGTGCTTCGTTATGGGCAATCAATCCATCGTCCGAGCCCGCAGTTTTACAAACGGGATTGAAGCTTGCATCCTGTGGACCTGATGCGCCCCACGTCGTTTCTTTGGTCACAGATGCTACGAGTGCCACCGTACCTCTGGCTGCTGGAGAAACTTTGATCTTCCGCATGATCAGCGCCGATCTCAGCTCACCTCAACGCCGTACTCTTGCGGATATTCTTCTACCCTTTTCGCCTATGTTTGTTTTTCTCAAACAGATGGACTAATCTCTCGCCCTGCACATCGGACCCATCATACCATCGACACTGGTTCGGCTCGTCCCATTCGTCAAAAGCCATATCGCGTGTCCCGATCTGAGCGCAAAGTCATTCATGAGCAAGTGAAGGACATGCTACGGAAGAAGGTGATACAGGAGTCATCTAACCCGTGGGCTGCCCCTGTTATTCTCGTACGCAAGAAAGACGGTTAGTGGCGATTCTGCGTCGTTTATCGGCGTCTAAATTCTGTTACGAAAAAGGACGTCCATCCTCCTCTTCCTCGAATAGACGATGCCCTCGACTGCCTCTCTGGAGCGTCCTATTTTTCTTGTCTTGGTCTCAGATCTGGCTAATGCAAATTCCAATGGATCCTGCGGATAAGAAAAAAAAACAGCCTTCGTAACGCCAAATGGACTTTGTGAGTGTAATGTTATGCCATTCGGGCTGTGTAATGCGCCAGTCACATTTGAACGCTTTATGAACACAGTTTTGCGCGGCTTAAAATGGGACATTTCTCTTTGTTATCGGGACGATGTCGTCATATTTGCGAAGTTCTTCCAAGAACACAATGAACGTGTAATCGGTCTTGGTGCAGTCCTTGTCCAACGGCACGGTGGACAAGAGCATGTTATCGGGTACGCAAGTCGTACCCTGAGCAAGCCAGAGCGAAACTACACAGTCACCGAACAGGAATGCCTGGCTGTAGTTTTCGCTGTGCAGTGTTTCCGTTCATATTTGTACGGATGGTTGTTTACTATCGTAACTGACCATCATTCACTCTGTTGGCTGCGGAACCTTCCAGGTCCATGTGGTCGCCTCGCACGCTGGGCCCTCCAGTTACAGGAATATGGTTTTTCCATGGTGTACAAAAGCGGGAGGTGTCATGCAGACGCAGATCGCCTTTCTAGAATGCCAATGGCCACGACTGGACCTGACAGCGACGATTTCGACAATCATATATCGACCCTAGACCCAGCGTTCCCCGACACGAATGTTTTCAAAACGGAAATAGCAGTAATAGCAGTCTTCAGCCTCTCTTTGCAGCCGCCCAAGCCAGCGCACCAACAAGCCGTTTTTGTGTGCGTGATGGTCTCCTATGAAAAAAGGGTTATTCGCCTGTCGGCCAGCGATACCTACTCGTTGTTCCCAAGACGCTGTACACGGACGATTGCGTGTTATGCATAATGATCCAACTTCTGGGCATTCGGGATCTGTTCGAAAACTCCACCGTGTTCAAGAAAGATTTTACTGGCCCAAAAAGCGCTCGACAGTTGAACAATACGTTGCCAGTTGCAAGCAATGTCAACGCCACAAACGTCCAACTGCAACTCCATCTGACTTGCTGCACCCTGTGAAGACCCCGGCAGCTCCATTTGATCAAGTAGGCATTGACCTCGTAGGTCCGCTTCCGAAGTCCGTAGATGGAAATCGCTGGATTTCTCAAGCCGCGAAGACCTCTGTCTCGCCGAAGAAACCCGGAGAATCGCTCGATTACTGTCTGGTGCTTCACAAGAACGTTCTAAAGTGCGATACGATGCCAGTCACCGGCGGGTCACGTACTCTATAGACGATTTAGTCTGGCTGTGGTGTCCAATTCGGCGCCGTGGCCTACATCAAAAACAAAATCTTGGCCCACTATGACAGCCCATATGTGGTTGTCAAACGCATCAGCGATTTAACTTATGCAATAGCCCGCCTGACAGCATCGGGTCGTCGGTCTGCCAAAACCGAACTATGACATGTTGCCCGCTTGAAGCCCTGTCAGCCTCGCACGACTCACGAACACGCCCAGAGGGCTTAGGCTTAGTAGGGGGAAGTGTCACGCTACTGAAGACGAGGAATGATTGTGCTGGTCTGGCAGAAGAAGTGGAGAAAGCGTCGGTGCCTGGGGCTAGTAGGCTTCACCTTGTCCCACTGCCATATCACTGTAAATAAACACCCCCTTTGTTATTTCACCGTAACAATATTATTACGGACAAAGGAGGAAGAAGAGGGCAGTGGCGCGCTAGGCCCGCCAACAATCCATTAAAGGTGATCTCACGGTCATGAAACGCCTTCTCTCTGTCCTCTGTTCTGTTGTGATCGGCTTGCCGCTTCGTTTCATTTAGTTGAAGGTGCGAGGTACTTCATCACCCCCTCATCTTGGCCCGGAGCTTCGACGCCGTGCGACTTACTGCGCCGTTGGCTGAAGGTTAGGAGGCATCGCATGGCTGTTCCCCAGCCTGCCGGACCAAGCAAGACCTTGCCGTTCCTCCGCCCCACCCCCCCCCCCCCCGCTCCGACCACAAGACACGAAGAAGGAGAGTCCACACGTGACGACAAGACACAAGACGAGACCCGCAAGACCATATGTGACCCCACTGAAAGATGTGCCGACCAACTACCCCCCGACCCAAGACACCGCTACACTTGCAGACATCCTCCCCTGCCTATGCCATGCGGTGCGTGCCTTGGCCTCCGCAATCGAGTCGTGGCAACGTGTGGCCCGAGAGTGTCCTGGGCCAACGTTCATCGGGAATCATAGTGTCGGCAAGCCGTTCTCTTCTTCCTTCTTCCTCTTCTTCTTCAGGCATCAAGACACGCCCATGATAATGCCATGGAATCATCATCGGTAAACTTCCTCGTCTACGATCGGGATGATCGCTCGGTGGCCCCAGGTCATGTTACGTACAAAGGAGGAAGAGCAGGGCAACGGCGCGGAAGGAGCGCTCGCGGTAGGCCCGCCAACAATTCATTGAACGTCATCTCAAGGTCATCAAATATCTTCTTTCTGTCCTCTGTTCTCCTGATTACATCGGCTTGCCGTTCGTAACAATATTAATGCCTTTTATTATTTTATTTTTGAGAACGATAATTTCGTTACATTGATAAAATGGTGCATTTTCAATTGCTCGAACTACATCCTTTGTCAGCAAGATACGTGTTCATTTTTTGTTGTCTCTTCCTTTACCAGGCTGCTGTAGTTACGTTGTGAGTAAAATAACGTGTTATACAGAGGGTCTTTATATTTCCGGAGGAAATAGGCGCAATTTTTATTTACCATACCTGCAATATTCCTTACTTCGGAACAAATATGTTCAGCATCTAGAAAGCCGCGCAATCATTGTGCGAGAAATCATGCCTTTTTAAGAACACCATTGTATCCAAGGCGAACCCACGTGGAAGCAAAGCGGCGCTGGCACAAAGGGAGTGAAAGGCGGAGCTATTCATGCATATTCAGTGACTTTGCGCTGTGGGATGGAAGACAATGGGGCTCAGACGATACAATGCTTCTTCGCACTATGACTGGACGAGCCTATTCATTCCGGGGAATGTGTTCAGAGAAAGAATGGCAAGTGTGCAGACAGATTTTGCGGAAATAAGAACACTGGACTGATCATATGGTATCAGGGACGTCAGCCGATTACTTTTGTGCAGGAAATAGAGAGCACATAGTTTTAGCCATATTCAATAGGCGGTTTTTAATCTGAGCTCATTTGCACACTGAGCTTGTGTGGGGTAACATATTTTTTTATATATTTCGGTAAAACCCGTATTACAGTGCTGTGAATAGATTTAAAACCTTCAAGATGTTTCATTTATAACTATATCATTAAGGTAAATCAAAAAATGACAGGACCAAGGATTCTTCCTTATTTGGAATCTTATTACAAATTAGTTTTCTTTAATCTCAACAAAGTGCCCCCCTTGGTGGCGCAGTGGCTGAGGTGCTAGATTGCTGTGCTCTAGGATGCGGAACCGAATCTCGGCCACGATGGCGCTTTTTATTTTAGGCTAAAAGCAAGGCTCTCGTGTCATCTGTGGTGTCTGAACGTTAAAGTGCCACAGGTGGTCGAACTGTCCAATAAATTTCACTACAGCGTCTGTCATAACCTGAGGCGGTTTGGGGCGTTAACATTTCGGACAGCATAACTCTTTCGGAAGATCGTTTTTTCTTAATCCAAACTAGTTTTCCGTTAATATCTTAGGCTTATCGGAAAATTTTAATATTGCTTACCAATACCTTTTAGACATAGGAAACCATCGTTTTCATGAAGTTTCATTTGTGGCTGCTTCTTCATTTAACCTAAATAAATATGGCATACTTATATATCACCTCTCTGAAGAGAGAGACCACACCTGTGCCAGACAGGCTACCAAGACTATCAACAAAGTGTAGCCAACATTTCTCATTTCCGAGAAACGTACCAAACACGGAAAAAGTCAAGATGATAGCGACAGCAGCGACTGCGGCTGCGGCCCATGGCTAACGCTCGTAAAACTTCGTTCGAGGGTAGCTGAATGTCTGAAATTGCTCAGTCCCTCGAACACATATGGCTTATGAGAGGAACACCAAAGGGTTTTCTTAGAATTTTGTCTTGACTACTAGAAGGACATTGTGATGCATTCTTAAAAGCAAGTAACGTGGTAGACTGTTGCCAACCCTCTGCTAAAGAAACCTATATTAGATGCACCCACTGACAACTTATAAACTTTGCGCAGCAATCTGCGTACCAAATTAGGATAAACAAGATGGAAAAAAGGTAAAGAAAGAAAGGAAAGGGAAGGCAGAAGAACACAGAAGAAGAAGAGAAGGAAAGGAAAAAAACACATCATACTTAGGAACATATGCTCTGAAATTTGAAGCGCAGATTTGCAATTCAAAATGATGACAAGAGATTGCGCGAAACAAATTATAGCTTTTGTGAGAAAGCCTCGTAACGTAACTTCCGGTCATTCGGAATACCATTGTTGGGAATTCTAGTAATAAAAAATGAACATAACGGTTACTTGGCCGATGTTGCGCATGGTGTCATCAGTGAAAACACATAATTGACCAGTGTATTCCGCTTAACAACGCTGGAGCACGACCGGACGCGTTGACATTTAAGGAGATATCAGCGTAGAAGGAATTTGAGGAACTGTGACCTGGATTAACATTTATAAATGGCAAAGTGGTTTCAGTTTTTTGGTTCGATTTCAAAAGACAAGGTATAGGCAAATTAGTGTTCAATTGTAAAACTCACGCGAAACAGTAATCTCTTTAGGAGACACTGTGAGAGGGCGCATGCACCTAGCTATAGTATTTCAGAGGTCATTCGATAGCGATAATAACCTTTGCAAGGGGACAAGTCTAAAAAGTATCGATAGCGAAAATGTATAGGTAGGCTGATTGCTTCAGATCTTATGTTTAGTGTCCAGGAAATGTGGTACAGTCATTATGATTCATATATGTGGGTGGGGTAAATAATTTGCTTTATTATTCACGTGAAGCAACGTGGAGTTCGGTTTCTAGACGCCGAATGGTGCCCAGTCGTCAAAATATGGTAGAACAGTACCCTTGCTAATGTGGCCACAATGGTCGTGAGACACCACCTATAGTTTCGTCTGCCAAGCCAGCTAGGGCGCGCCGTTTCCACAAACCGACCGCTTCGCTTGGGCCGACCTGAGCCCCTTTATTGCGTTTTTTTGCGAGCGCCTTTATTTATTGCGAGCCCCTTTATACACAGTAGGGGCTCTGGTGAAGAGGTACGACATGCTTGTCAGAGGCAATTTTGTGCTTGGCAAGTGGTGCTTGCAGCTCATTCGATGCTGCAAGGAAGCAACAGGTTAGCCTTGAAGAAGAGAGCGAAATTGGTCTTGTCTCCTCCCTAGTTATTCTCATTTTATAACAGACGTAGGGTGGCGACGATGGTAAGCAGCACGTTCTGCTAGTTGGTTGAGGAGGGCTCGGTCTTGCTTAGTTCTGTAGCTCCCTTCCCTGGTCCTCTTAGGTGACAAGAGCCAAGGAAATGCTTGAATGACTCCCAGTACTCGGTCTCCGTTGCAAAATAACGCGCAATAAAAGCAAACTGTAGCTGATCCTTATAATGCTACTTTTGAAACCTTACGTTAAAGACTGAATAGAAATCAGAGAAAAGATTATTTGTCACTTGCCTTTTCACCAGCACTTTGTGCGTCTTCTGTTGTACATTTCAGGAACAAATTGGTCAGCAGGAATACATAAACACTCCAATTCGGCAGCACGATATGCATCGCTTTTCTTCGACGTGGCAACCTGGCGACCGGGGCGCGGCAACAGAGGCCAATTGCGAATATATATCTTAAAGTTGCCTTTATTAAAGCGGCAGCATAAATATCTGCATCACAGAGAAAAAAATTAATCGAACAAGCTCCTTAGGCTGGCACAGCATCGAATGCTGGGCATGTGTTTCACGGCAGCTTGTTACATATTGAACAAACTTAAAGGTCAATTTTTTATCTATATTTGGAGAATAATGATGAAGCAGGGTCGCTTTAAAAGCTCATTATAACGGCAAATGTGAGCTTCGAGTAGATTCTTGGTAAGAGTGGGGACATATCTGCTTTCACGGTGCTAATTTTTTGGCCTCAAATTCATCTATTTATGTTCATGTTAAAAGCTGTGAATTCAAACAGATGCCCGGAACTATCGTGCAAGTGTGGCATATTTTTGTTTAAACGCTATTAATAAATAAATGGTTCTAAACGAATTCTCAATGTTATTTTTTTTTTTCTGGAATTTGTTCATTTTGTCCTTATTGTGCGTCCGTTTGCACAGATTCATGTTGGGCTCGGAGAGGCATTGAAGCATTAGAAACCAGCATATTAACCGGCATTCTGAAAGCATCTCACAGGAGACATGATCAAAAGCATAAATATCATAAGTTGGCCGCAGTAATTACAAATAAAAAAATTAAAGAGCACTGCTGATCTGCATTGGAGTAATGAGAAAGCACGGATGCTGATGTTGGTTGGCTTCTGTTGGCTTCTAGTTGCTTAATCAACTTCTTGTTTACCCATTTTAGTCTTTGGTATTTTTCAATTGAGCGCCAATCGCTTCCCGTGTCCTTATTCGGCTCTACTTCCGGTTGCCTGATTTCACACTCTCTACGTCACATTAATTCACTTCTTGTTTATTCATTTTAGTCTTTGGTACTTTCAAAATGCGCGCGAATCCCTTCCAATGCCGTTTTTTCGGCTCTACTTCCGATTGCGGGATGTCACATCCTCTGCGTCACATTTTTTACTTCTTATTTACTTATTTTAGTCTTTAGTACTTTCAAATTGCGTGACAATTTCTTCCTACGCCCTTTTAAGGCCCTACTTCAGGTTGAGAGACGTTACATCTTTGACGTCACATTAATTCTCTTCTTGTTTACCCATTTTATTTTTTGGTACTTTGAAATTGCGCACCAATAACTCCCTAAGCCCTTTTTCTGCTATACTTCCGGTTACTTGACGTCACATCCTCTGTGCTACAATATTTCACTTCTTGTTTATTCTGTAGTCTTTGGTACTTTCGAATTCCGCGCCAGTCCCTTCCTATGCCCTTTTTCGGCTCTACTTCCAGTTCCTGCACGTCACAACTTTGGCGTCATCCTAATTGTCTCATTTAATTAACTATTTTATTATATAATACATTCAAATGTAGGGCCAAGCCATTCTCTAATGAGACCATTTTCGCCTTTACTTTTTCATTTTCTTTTTACTTAATTACCTAATTGCCCTTTGGCATATATAATTTATCGCAGACAACAGTACATCACCCTGTATCGATTGACACCACTCATTAAATTCTGCGACTTCTCATTCACTCACAACTGCCGCGGATGCGATTTTGCGTGTATTGCTTCTAATTAATAATATTAGCCTTATTAGCCAAAATATTATTTCGGACACAACATTACGTCCCCCTCTATCGACTGACAACACTAATTAACCTCTACCATTTCTCAATTACTCACAGTGTTAATTGACATCTTTTACATATCTTGCCTTAATTAATTCCCTAATTAACTTATAGGCCTATACATTTTTCTTCACCAACATTACATGAGCCTCCATCGATTTACACAGCTCATTAACCTCTACAACGTCTCAATTACCAGCAACTGCATCGGACACGATATTGCGGACGCATATGTGACCATCGAAGTAACGCTTTCGCGTTAGTAAAACAGAAATCTTTTGTGAACCGTTATAGCCCATACTGCACCATAGTGTAGCTAGCTCATGCATTTTCGAGCGGTTAATATTTTGGGGCGAACATTCTCTTAAGCCACTGTGCGCCCGTAATTACACCTCTCAGTTCAGTTATGTCGTTCAGTCGAGTCCGACGCGACGTGACCCTATGGACTATATCAAGCCACGCTTTACGGTCTGTCACTATCTTCCTAACATCACATAACTTAATCTGCAGCGCCACCAGGATGCCATCTAACCATCGCGTTCGCTGCCTACCCCTTCACCGGTAACCCTCAACTTTTCCCAACATCAAAGCTTTCTCCAGCGACTCCTCTCTTCTCATCAGATTACCAAAGTGCCTAAGCTTTAACTTTAGAATTTGACCCTCCAATGAGCAGTCAGGGTTTATGGTCGACAATATCCACTGATTTGATCTTCAGGCAGTCCAAGGAACTCTCAATTATCTCCGCCAGCACCACAATTCAAACGCGTCAATTCTTCGGCGGTCAGCATTTTCACAGTCCATCTCTCGCATCCATACATCAGAACTGGAAATACTATAGCACGAGTTAGACGGATCTTGGTTGGCAGTGTAATGTCTCTGCTCTTAACTATGCGTTCAAGGCTAGCCATGGCTCTCTTCACAAGAAGCAGGCGTCTCCTAATTTCATGGCGGCAGTCTCCTTCCGGGGTAATCTTGGAGCCCAACGAGAGAAAATCTGTCATGGCTTCCACTCATTGTCCCTTGATGCTCCATGACTTTGTAGGGAAAGACGCCATGATCTTAGTCTTTTTAATGTTCAGTTTAATCCAAAACTTCTCACTCTGGTTTTGTACGCGCATCAGAATTATCTTGAGTACAACTTCACTTTCTGCCATTAAAGTGGTATCATCCGCATATCTAAGGTTGTTGATACGTTTTCCAGCAATCTTCACTCCAGCTGAAGACTCGTCCAGACCAGCCTTCCTCATGATGCGCATAGCATATAGGTCAAAATGGCAGGGCGAAAGTATGCAGTCTTGTCTCACTCCTTTCTCAATGGGGAACCAATGAGTAAGACCATGCTGAGTTCTGACTGTGGCCTCTTGTCCTTCATACAGGTTCCTGAGGAGACAGATGAGGTGTATTGGAATTCCCATCTGTTAGAGTCCTTGCCACAATCTGTTCTGATCTACGCAGGAAAACGCTTTCGCATAATCAATAAAGCAGATGTAGATGGGCCTGTGGAACTCTCTTGCTTTTTGCATGATCCGGCGAAGGTTGGCAATCTGGTCTCCAGTTCCTCTTCCCATGCCAAACCCAGCTTGCACGTCCGGAAGCTCCCGATCCACATACTGCCGCAGCCTACCTTAGAGGATTTTCATTATTACCTTGCTAGCATGCAAATAAGCGCGATCGTGCGGTAGATGGAACAATCTTTGGCACTGCCTTTCTTTGAAATGGGGATGTAAACTGACCTCCTCCAATCCTGTGGCCACTGCAGGGTTGTCCAAATTTGCTTACATAAGTTAAACAGAACGTTACCAGCGTCATAGTTAAGGTTTTCAAGCCACTAAGCTGGAATGCCATTAATTCCGCTAGCTTTGTTCTTAGCAAGGCTCGCTAAGGCCCATTAAACTTCACTCTTCAGGATACCCGGCTCAAGATCAGTGATCACAACCGTCTTATGTTGGGTTTGCACAGCCGGGTCCTTCTTGTATTCTCACCACCTCTTTTTTTTATCTCTTACGCTTAATAGAGGTCATTGGCACTGTGTGTTCACAAAGGCATTCTTATCTCTCCTTCCTATTCTCTGAAAATCCGCTTTGAGAGCGTTGTATCTTTCTCTTTCACCCATAACCTCTACCATCCTACTTTGCTCAGTTATTTGCAAAGCCTCTTGGACAATCAGTTTGCGTTCTCGCATTTCTTTTTCTTTGGAACTACCTTAGTAGCAACTTCTTGCATTATATCACGAACATCCGCCCACAACTATTCAGGCTCTCGCTTTTCTAGATCGAATTCATGAAATCGATTTCTCACTTCTACAGCATATTCTGATGGAATGTGACCCAGATGATACCTGAAAGGCCTTATAGTTTTCTGCGTTTTCCTTAATCGAAGTTTAAATTTGGCAACAATACGCTGATGATTCGTGCCACAATCGGCCCCAGGCCTTGTTTTTACTGCTTGTACAGCGCTTCTCCATCTCTGCTGGCAAAGGAAATAATCAATCTGATTCCTTTACAGACCGTCCGGTGAAGTCCATGTGTACAGGCGCCTCTTGTGCTGTTGAAAATGAGTATTCGCTACTGCCAGGCTGTTTTCTTGACAAAACTCTGCTAGCCTCTGCCCAGCTTCATTTGACTCCCCAAGACCGAACTTGGCTGTAATTCAGGATATTTGTTCACTGCCCACCTAAGCATTCGAATCTCCTATGAGATAAAAGGTGTCTGATGATGGAGTGTGGGTCTAAAAGGCATTGCAGGTCAGCATAACATTTCTCAACATCAGCCTCTTCAGCATTAGTGGTTGGTGCATAGACTTGGATAACTGTTATGTTGAAAGGGTGACCTTGGATCCGAAGTGATATATTCGGTCGTTTTTGGGGTTGTACCCTAGCACTGCTTTGCCCATTCTCCTGTTTACGATGAGAGCGCACCCATTCCTTTTCCAGGATTCGTGATAACACAATAAAAGACAATGGTCGTAGGAATTGAATTATCCCATTCCGTTCCACTTGAGCTCGCTGATACCCAAGATATCAATGTTCAATCTGTGCATTTCTCGCTTGACGACATCCTGTTTACGTTGCGTCATAGATCTTACATTCCATCTTTGCTATGTGATAAATCCCCTTGCAACATCGAAATTTCCGGTCGCTTCCCGACACGTCCACAGCTGAGCGTCAATTTGGTTTTAGCCCAGCCGCTTCATTCGTCCTGGAGCTAATGGGAATCGCCCTTTGGTCATCCCCAGTAACATGTGGGACGCCTTCCAACCTGGGGGCTCATCTTCCGGCGCCCTATCATAAATGCTATATTGTGACTGGCCAGAGGGTTTTCTTGGCAGAAAATACTGGAGTGGGCTGCCATTACCTTCTCCAGTGGATCACATTTTGTCAGAACTCTCTGCTGTGACCTGTCTGCTTTGAGTGGTCCTACTCAGCAGTGCTCATGACTTCAAGTTTCGCAAGCCTCTCCGCCACAAGGCAGTCTTCCATGAAGGGGATCAGTTCCCTGTCGTGGCGGAGGGGCTTACACCCCTAGGTGCATATAAAATTTATGCTTCCTGCCAGCTGTCTCATAATGGCCTCCTGGATGGCATAGATAATTGATTGATTGATCTAATTTTTTTCAGACAACGTCTGTGATACAGAGGGCAAAAGGGAGATGCACTCCGCCTGATGGGGCTCTAGCACCCGACACAATGCTCACAACAAGCAGTAGAAGCAAGAACAACATATGTTCTCATTAGACAGAGAATTCACACTTATGCAAAAAATGGATGAAGGTTGCCACTTTTGCAGTGACATAATTAAACATTGAATATTTAGAAAGCATATTTAGAACAAGAAATTAAGAAATTTCACAGTGAACATAACATCAAAAAGATAAGAAATTTCAGCATGAAATAACCCGTTAATCACTGGAGCAAGAAAGAAGGTAAGCTATGGCCTTCTTTTTGAAGCTGTTCCTAAAAGCCGTCTTCAAAAACATACCATGGCTAGTGTATGTTTATTAAAACACTGGGAAATAAAAACGAAAACATTTCCTTCCCATAGTTGTCCGAACAAGTGGTACTCTGTAATTGACTTGGCTTATCATTAGGCGTATAGTTAAGCATAAAATTTCCAATACACTGGAATACTCCAACAAGTATAAAATATCACTTTAGAGCAGTGGGAACCCGGTATTTCGAACCCAATTCTTGATATCAAACTTCAATTGATGACACACTCTCAAACAAACAGATGCAGAGGGCATGGAGCCCATAAAAAAAGGACACCACTTGCCGCTCCGGACAAAATCTATTTGGAAGTAAACGTTTCGCTCTCAGTGAAAACATGGCTCTTTCAATATATTCAATGCATTAAATGCCATGCAATGAGAGTCCCAGCAACACGTCGTTTTTCATATCTCATCCAATGTGTTCCCCAGGGCTTATTATAGTCGCTGCAACATGTTAACTTTTCACTGAAAGGACTCGTGCTGCTTCCTATGCAAGTTCAGTCCGCATGTTTGAAAATAAATCCGGAATATTTTTCTCAACAGTTAATTCCGGTTCTTCATTGCGAAAGTTGAATATGCACTGGAGGTAGGCAGCAGTATGATCCATAGCTACATGCCATTCATATGTCTCCGCTGTTCTGAAGGGGCTGATTACATCGACCTGAACTGCAGTGGCCCCCTAACTTATTCACCGGAAGTTAACAGGGCCCGTGTTCACTTTATTAATGATGTTTTATTCATAACGTAAGACAATGAAATTCATGTTTTAAGATCACTGAACAATTTTGCTCGGTCAGCTAACCTTAAAAGCATATTTCATTGATGCCACTTTCCCACGTGCAACAGTAAAACGAGGAAGAATCTTAACGCTAAATGTGAGTCATACCTTTCAGTACTTTACAGTGTTTATAAACAAACTTTGTTCTAAATAGACGTGTAAGGCTTGCAACGTTCATTCGGTAAGTGGATAAACAAGTGTCGGAATTCTGCACTTCACCCATTTATATCGAGTGACTGCTACCTTCTTGCTCTCCCACTGGAATGAATTAGTTGTCTCAGCTCCTACGTGAGGAACACGGTTCAAAAACTCGTTATCCAAAATTAGACTAGTTATCTCACTCACATATCCTAGCGTGATCATCCCCTTTACACTATTTCCTACCTAAGAGATATCTCAGTTCACATCTTTCGTGGCAATAAGTCTCCTAACTAGACGAGGTCACCGTGAGAACTGCGGCGGTACACTTCGCTCCGTTCTCAGTGCCTCTGAGATTCAAGTCAACTTTATGAACTCACGTTTGACTGAAAACAGTCAGCTGAAATTTCAGATATATGTGGTATTTACGGACTAGCAGTGCAACTGCGGTAGGATGCGCACTCCCTAAGCTTTTTTTGAGCAACAAATGACAGCATAGAAATATTTCTTGTAAATAAATTTTGTTTCTTCGGAGATTCACATATTGTGGCTTTCGACATCTTAGTCATTTCCGAAACAGTAAAGCAGAAAGAAAAAACAACAAAGTATAGGAATTCGGCTAATAAATATTTGGCTGAATTGAAGAGGAGATTTGTGTGGCATGGGGTACTCAATTTGGTTTATAAGAAAAACAGGGTACGTTGTGAAAGTCTTCATGCGCTGTAACATTGCAAAATATTATATGTGCTGCAACGCGCACATAAGAAAGTCTTCCCATTCGCCGTTGTGGTGAAATATGTTCACCTTCAGTTAACACAGTTAACAGAGTACTCCGTTTTGTTTTGTTTGCAGTATAACATAGTGTATTGGCGTTCACATATTGCGACTCCGGTAGACGATGTATATAGGAATGGTTTGGAGAGAGCTTTCCAAAAATTGATATCATTGAGGACAAACACGGGAGCAAAATAACTGCAGCATTGTTAGAAAAACTAAACAAGAGAAGTCAAGATATTCACGGTTCTTTAAACACCGACAGAAACATGACGGTGTGCGTGGCGCCTACCGGAGGGGGGGGGGGGGGGGGGGGGGGCAGGGGGCGGGGGGAGGGTAAATGTGAAACTCCTCATCGCACAAAACTCTTTCCACTTTTTAGGGATTAGTGATTTGTACCTTCAATTGGCTAATAAAGAAGTTCGCATCTGGTATCTCAGCAGTTTTGCGATTTTGGGAGCATATTGATGAACCATGCCTGTTTAGCCGGTTTCTTCGCAGCATGAAGCGACTATGCCTCTCTCTCTCTCACTCCAATATCTATAAAAAGTGCTGCCTCGAGGAATACCATATTGATTGTACATGGTCATCTGGTGGAAAAGGATAATGTAAGACCACAAGCTTAGAACAATGAAACTGGTATTCGAGGCGAACATCCCTAATAGCCGATTCCACTGAAGTTTTGTTTTGCTCTTTGCCGTTACATTAAGTGCTTTACCCACATGTTTGAGGACGTATATAATAATATTCAATCAACCAATCTTTATTTAATGTGTCAGAAATAACGATGAGATCTTCGTGCTGTAGCACACATAAAAATAATGAAAATGCACACACAAGTTTTACACACAGAGATAGAACACAATAGCAGAAATAATAACACATGAAATTAAACTAAGACGAAAAGTGTCATGGAAAGAAATAAATAAATGAGTAGCATGTCTTATATACAGAGTGTGAGAATTGTTAAGCGCATCACGAAAAAAAAAAAAACGATAGATAGAGAGAAAAAAATATCAGCAAATAACTGACATTGATTATAGTAATATAGATATATACATAAAATAAACAACCATTCAAGGTGCAACAAGTGAATGGTACTTAAAACACAGGCTAGAAATACATGAAAGTACAATAATGAAATACAATTGAACTTGGGACAGTAAGATTAAAATATAAAGTTTAAAGTTAAAATATAAGTAAGATACGGATAAAAAGCAGTTCAACTTACAGACAGCATTGAACAGGAGAAAAAGCAAAAAGCGAAGTGAATACAATATTTTAGGCTATAAAGTGGGAGTTATACGTGATAAAGTACTATTTAGAATACAACGCAACGAACATCCAATAAAAATGAACAGAGCGAGTTTTGGAAGATGTCAAGTGGAGGACAAAAAGAGTTAAAAACCACTGCATTCTGTTTAGAGGGGAATGAGAATCAAGAGACGGAGAAACTTGAAATGGTTTGAATTTCCTTATCCTATTTCGCGCAACGCGCACTAGGATGTGCTCTAAGAGCTGAGGGCATATAATGTGGCCATGAAGGAGCTGGTACAGAAAAATTATGTCAGCTGTGACACGACGGCAGTGAAGAGAAGAAAGATTTAGTTGGATGCTCATGGTGAAGCGAGTGTAGCAGTTTGCGCAAGAAAAGTGATATCGAACTATCCGTAAAAAAATTGTTAGTACTCTGTCAACCTTGTCCTAGTTCAATACGCAAGCGTCCTTCCAAACGACTAATGCGTTGTTTGGAATCAATCAATGCTTATTTATTGCGCACCGGAAAAATCATGTGGTCTTGTGCTGCAGCACAAAAAAAAAATGAAAATGCACACACAAGTTTTACACACACGCAGAGAACACAAAAGAAGAAGCAACACATGAAATGAAACTAAAACAAAAAGTGTCACGGAAAGAAAGAAATCAATGAGTAGCATGTTTTAATTCACAGGCAGAGAATTGTAGAGCCCATCACGAAAAAAAAAACAGATCAAGAAAAAAAAAACAAATAAGTGACATTGATTATAGTAATAGAAGTATGTACAAAATAAACAACCATTCCAAGCGTAACAAGTGCGTGGTACTTAATACACAGGCAAGAAATACAGGGAAATACAATAAAAAAAAAACAGAATTGAAGGCGGGACAGCAAGATTCGAAAATGAAGTTTAAAGTTGAAATATAAATAAGAAACGGATAAAAAGCAGTACCAGATACTTTAACCAGCACTGAACAGGAGAAAGAGCTAAACGTGAAGTAAATTAAACACAATACTTAGGCTAGAAACTAGAAGTTATATGTGATAAACACAGTTTAGAATACAAAGTTACGAACGTCCAATATAAACCATGAGAGCGAGATTTGGAAAATCTGAAGGTGAAGACAAAAAGAGTTAAACAACATCTGCATTCTGTCAAGAGGGGAATGGAAATGAAGAAACGGAGAAACTTGAAACGGACTGAATTCCTTCATGCTCTTTCGCGGAACGCGCACTAGGATGTGCTCTAAAAGCTAAGGGCACAGAATATGGCCATGAAGGAGCCTGTACAGAAAAATTATATCTACTCTGACACGACGGCAGTTAAGATTGAAGTGGATTATGAAGACGGCGCGAAAAGCGACGAGGACAAGGAAGGAACATCAAAATAACAGGACAGG
>JAJIZL010030834.1:93010-113588 GCA_023969395.1 Amblyomma maculatum
AAGGAAGGAACATCAAAATAACAGGACAGGTGTTCCTTCCTTGTCCTCGTCGCTTTTCGCGCCGTCTTCATAATCGACTTCAACCATGAACCAACTAGCCCAAAGCAAAGTACTTCTTGGGCAGTTAAGAGAAAGAAAATTCAGTGCGGTACACTTGGTGGAGCGAGAGGAGGAAGTTGATCAAGGAAAGCGATATTAAAATATCCATAAAACTTTTTGCTGTACTCTGTCAACGTTCTCCAGTTGGATTTACAAGTGCCACTCCAACAAGCCGACGCGTACTCCAAAAGCGGCACGCATATGGACAGGTACAGCTTTAGGAATGGAAATGGAGTACGGAACTCTCTCGGAAGTCTGCAGCCGAATCCGAGTGTTTGCATAGCCCGCTGAGCAATGCGTTTAATATGAGAGGAGAAGCTGAGGGTGCGGTCAAAAAGTAAACCAAGGTCGTTAATTAATTTCATCCATCTTCGCCATCCGGAGTTGGGCCTTCTGCGACTCTAGTTCTACCTCCCAATAGCACAGAATTCACAGAATAATGGTGGAGAAAGCTGTGCGTTTTACGAGTAAATGAGACAACCCTTGTTTTAAAATAATTGAGGGTAAGTCGATTCTTCGCACGCCAATAAGAAAAAGCAGATATGTTCTATTGCAATAACAAGCCGTCTTGAAAAGAGTATATGATTTGAATATTTTTATATCATCAGCATAAAGAAAAAACGAGGAGTTCATAATGACGGAGGAAACATCATTAATAAAAACGGAGAAGAGAAGCGGGCCTATTACAGAACCTGGAGGAACTCCACTGGTTGCAGGATAAACGAAGGAAGTCTGTTCATGACACTGACAAAGCAGGAGCGATCAAGGAGTTAGGTAGGAGGGCTACGATTGAGACTTCGACACCAGAGAGAAGAAGCTTTTCAAGTAGCAATGAGTGTGTAACAACGTCGAAAGCTTCGCTCAAATCACAGTACACAGTGTCAACCTGACCTCTCTCAAGGACTGCTGCAGAGGCATACGTTATAAACGTAACTAGGTTAGTTGAAGTAGAGCGATCCGAAATGAAGCCGTGTTGATTCGGTATGATGATATGTTTGAGAAGGAAGGAAAATACATTGTGCTAGGCTAATTCGAAAAGCTTAGAGGTTGCACATAGAAGATAAATCAGACGATGATTAAAAAAATGATATTTGTTTTCTGACTTGAAGACAGGAAACAAGCGCGCTATTTTCCACACACGAGAGAAGGCAGCATTTTTCAGTTCTTAAACACAACAGTCAGTACTGGTACAAAGATACAACTGAAGGCCTTTATTATGGCGGCTGGAATGCCATCAGGTCCAGGAAACAAAGATGGTCTCAGACGCTTAAGACTCGCAGATATTCACCTCTCGCCAAAGAGAAAGGAATTAAATGGTGCACCAGATGGGACGCATAAGGAATCGCAGTGTGGAGGTTTGTATACGGAGAAAATATGTTAGGCAAAACTTGTGTATTTTAGGTTTTTAGACTAAATGTCCAAGTTACATTGCTCTCAAACTGCTTATTTAAAACTGTGTTTATTCTTCTTTGAGGCTTTTTTTAAGTGCCGAAGTACTCATATGATTTGGGGAGACGTAATGTGATGAAGCAGCTTGAGGATAACGGTAAAGTAGTAATTTAAGTATACATGGAAGCCACAATTGAGAATGCTTGCATGTAGTAACTAGATATGCACTCTTGTATTGGTGGTTGTACTATCTATGGAGGTTTATGCGGTAACCTCACAGTTCCTTTGTTCAGACTTGCATACCACTGGTTGCTAAAATGTCAGATTATTTCTTGGTATATTTTTGCAGTAGCAGTACTTACTCCAGCATTCTTTAGCTATTTTATTTCCTTGAGTCCTCATTATACAGCTCATTGTCTCTTCAGTGTACACACCATGTGGATCAGATTTTTAACCTATGCCTTACTATAGTGCCTTGAGATTACAGTTATTCAGTGGTTAACACTCACTTGAGTGGAAAGGTAATATGAGATGTGTGTCTGCTATGTGCATGGCTGAACGAGTTAGTGTAAATGCCTTAGTGGTATGCGTTTGCCTTTACTTGTGGAATTTCAAATGACCTGAAATGGATTGTTGGGTGCATTGATTGATTTAAGCTTTGATATTTTCTTGAATGGACAAAAGATAAAGTTGTTATACCATGAGTTAGCATGCACCAACTCCTGACTGGTTGCCATATCTGGGGCTGCCGTCGTAACACAGCAAGTAGCTTCATAAATATTGATTTAAAGGGAAGCTGAAGTAGTTGTTTCACATTTGGATATCTCCAACGCTTCAAATTTACCAAGTTTGTATGTGAAATTTGCTAACTGGTTTTAGGCTGGCGTTTAAAACAATGACGCAATTGCAGATAAAAAGTTGTCTTCTCATGCCTGCAGGAACCTGTAATGGCGTCATTATTGTTAAATTTTTATACTTCCGCGTCCTTCATCCATGTAATGCTGTGTGCTGTCTGATGCTGTCAAACAACTCATGATCTATACAGGGTCTTTCATGTGACTTGAAAAATGTAAAAACCGCACAATGCAGATGGCTGAAACCACGAAAATATTGTTGACCATCATGTGGTGCTCATTAATGTATACATATATTCTATGTAACTAGTTAATGAGCTCGGATTATTAGCACAAAATCTTTAATATTGAGTTTAGCACCAATGCCCATCATTAAGGAACAACCAACTAAGTTTTTTCTACTGTGGGCTGCCTTGGGTATGCATGAATGGGGATATCATGACACCACCAATAGATGCTAATTTCACTGGTTTTCGTTTGTGGAATAGCACAAAATAAAATGGAGACTGACTGTAAATATGGTTAGATCATTATTGTTTGTTTTAACCTTTTTGCATTGTTTTCATTTGTATTTGCAGGTACCAGGAGAGAAACATGCTTATCCGGAGATGCTGCACTCGGCCGAGCAAGCTGCACATCGTCGTCCATCCTTGTGGCGTTTGAGGACCTGCGGCTCACAGCTATGGATTTGGCGGATGGGTTCACCTTGCTTTTGGCAGTTTTTTGGGCATTCGATGTTACACACCAAAAGCAAAGCGAACCTATATGCTGCTGGAGTTGCTAATATAGCTTGACCCAAGGCAGCGCTTCCCAACTGCGCTTCGGGCAGCTCCGTCAGTTATGGCTCAAAAATAAAAGCATCACTTGCATAGATTTGTCGCACTGTTTTATAAAGCATTTTTTTTTGTCCTGCCACAGATATCACCATATGAACGTAAAAGCTGTATTACAATCGTAAAAAAGTTGCATAAAAGCACTGTTCAAAAATGTTTTGGCCAGTAAAAGACATTTTCACTCATTGGAAAACCATATATGAAAATAAAATGCACTTCTTGCAGATGTTGACAAAACAAGTCAACAAAAAAAAACACTGCTTCTACTTGCTGCGAATAAGTAAAAGAACAAACATTGCACACATTAATAAGTAGTTGGACGCGTCTGCAAAGTGTAGTTTTACTCCTTTCAGAGGAGTACTTTCACTCTATTGGCGGAGGAATACAGTACTCCTTAAGGTGGTGTCCGATTACTCTTTGGCTAGAGAGACTTCTTTTACTCTGGAAAAATGAGTGCTATATGGGAGAAGCAAAAACTCCTCCAAAGAGAGTTCTATTACCGTTCTTAGAGTGTAAGGCGGCATATGCGCGAATTGAACAGAGCCGTAGGTCAGAAAAACACAAGTAGCCTCCAAGGACACAAAACAACAATTGGCACTGCAGTTTGCACTAAACGGTGTTCACAGGTAAACAACACTTTTATAGCCTCCAGAAATCAACCGTGAGCAAAATGCTATAAATTTATAGCTTTATGAATATTATAGATGCATTAGCATTACCCACATTTAATATTTCTGCTGATTTATTACAATGTTATACTTAAGAAATAGGCGAGCACAGTGGTAGACCGTGCACGCATCGCCTAACTTTTTCAGGTTTGTGTTAAACTGAGCAATCAAAAACTACCTTTAAAAATGATTTCTTTCCTTTGTATAAAACGTAAACTCATAAACAGCAAGAAAATGTGTGCAAACAATTTATTCCTTTTGTAAAGCACTATGCGTAAGACAAGCTACCGGATGCCTTCTCTCCATTTGTTTCCCTCTCCGTCCGTGCTCAATCACAGGAGACCCTGCTTCGATAAAGCAAGATTTTTGGCTCTGACTGCGTGTCACAGCGTCCAGCAAACTACAAAAAATCTCTGCTGTACGTATGCACAGGAGGGGCTTGCTGTATAAATTTCATGGCATTTCAATTACCACTGTGCAATGCTCTGTATTTTAGGGGGAGCATTTCATCACAGAGAAATGAAATAAACCATATCACTAAGGAGCAACGATTTGCGGAATTGAATATCACTTCCATACGCGGCAGCAAACAACAGTCTATCAGCGAAGATGCATTCAAGTGCGGTTAACTGCAGCACCGCCACAACATTCCACGCTCACCGGCCACCTCTGCGGCTCTCAGTCGTGCTTCTCAAAACAATCCAGTACACTCTACCCGTGCTCGCACATCCAGAAAGAAGTATTCAGCAGATAACGGTTTTGACTTACTGAATGCAGTGATAAGCGTGCAGCCTTTCTTTAACCCTGTGGAGTGGGAGCAGGTTGCGGATATGGTTTAAGAAGAAACCGGCAAGAAGTTCTTGCCTTTCCGTATCAAAGGAAGTCTAGACTTGCTTCCCTATTGCAAAAACCAGCGTCTTGCGGCGTCTTCCAGTGTGAAACCAGTAAGATGTTCGCGCTGGTTTTGCACTGGGTCTGCTGGGCACGCTGGAGGTGTGAGATATTCACTGGAGCAGTAAGGGGAAGATGCTGTTGCACTGTTACGATGGAAGAAAAACGCTGGGATTAGCTTTTTTGACGCTGGGTGTGTCGCTGCCATTCGTAATGCACTGGGAGAAGCGGTGTATGTGTGCTGGGGCCGCACTGGTCCCATATAGCCACTGCGGCCCGCGGCGTCGACCGGTTAGCATCCCTCAGGGGCCAACATGGCAACAGCGTACTCGCAATGAACTATCAAGGCGGGTATGAAAAATATGGTTCAAGTAAGCACTTTTTGCTGCGAAGTCGTTACGCAATTGTAAGAAAACAAAGGTCGTTTGCAGTGTTTCGATACCACGATCACCTATTTCGTACAACTAAAAGTGGAATTGAATAATGTGTTCTACCATGCATATCAAACTTCACAGCTTTTCTTGAGTGCACTCTGTCCCAATGATTACTGCCAAAATGTTCAATGAACGCTCAATCGCAGGCTCCAAATAGGGCCTATGCATTGCGAGCGTGGTCTGCACCGCGGCCAAGTATAAACAGCAGAAAGAAAAAATAAAACAACGAAGGGATTAGTATACCGAGCGGTGGGCCCCGAAGAGAAAAAACAACATACAGCGCTTGTAGTGCATAATATTTTGCATGTTTCTCAAGCATTTGCGCTGCTTCTTGCTTTGCACGCATAAGGCAGCCGAGCCTTCGGTCAACGCAACATATGCTTCCTGAACCTTTTACAAGTAAGGTATAGTTACTCACGAAATAGTGTCGTCGCTGCTGCGCTTGCAGGTATTGAAGCTTGGTCGCACTTTTTTCCTTAAAGGTTTCCACTAAAACATTCCACCCACAGTAGAAGAGCACCACCGAAGATCCGGCGTTGGTAAATTTGCCAGCGATGTCAAACTCCACATTTTAAAATATTAGTGCGCAGAATAGTGCGCATAGGCATCCAGAACATTAGTTGCAAGTCGTGAGAGCAGGCAGCAAGCTCCAATAATCAAGTTGTAATTGTTAGAGCGCCAGCAATGGCCTGTGGACTGCAAAACACGAATTCCCAACCTTATAGACCGTTTTACCGAGAGCAAGCAGGAGGCGGAAAATACTTTCTAACCAGATTCATTTCACCGGCCCAATGTTGCCGGTGAAGGAAATCGACAAGGAGGAAATCGACCAAAAATGGGAATCATACCGACAAAAGAAACTTCAGGTGCAGGCCTTCGTCCAAAGTAAATCCACCGATCGCTGGATGGCTTACATACACGATGTCTCTAGAGGCGGAGCAAGAAAATTCTGGAACCATATAAGCTGGCTAGGGAAAAAGAATCAATGAAAGCAGGATCGGATTCAAGATAACGAGGGAAATTGCTTAAAGGGAGACAACGCAGTGAACTACATTACATCAGTTATAGGCGAGTCATTTAAGAGCGACGATAGCGTAATCTCCGCAAATCAGAAAGCAACACAAGGTAGAAGAATACAAAGTAGCTTAGAACTGACCAATCTAAACTGGAAAAAGGCAGAAAAAAATATTCCTAGAAACACATCTACAGGAATAGATGGAATTCCGATCAAGCTGATTAAAGAACTCGGTTACGTTGTTAAAAGCTCTGGAAACAGTCATAACGAATAAGCAAATTCCGGATAGCTGGCGGCAGAGTAAAATGAATTTGATATATCAAGGGAAAGGAGACAGGATGCACATAAAATCCTACAGGCTGATTACCATAACATCTGTTATGTACACGTTAGCCATGCAGGCGGTGAAATTAAAGGTGCAAGCATGGGTAGAAAGTAACAAGATACTCGGAGAACTTCCGAACGGCTTTAGAAATGGTAGGCGCTTAGATGATAGCCTGTTCGTGCTTACCCAATGCATCAAAATATCTAGAGTGGAAAATAGACCTTTGTATTTGGCCTTCGTGGACAACGTAAGCAGAGAACTCCTGTGGAACATATTAAAAGAAGAAGGTATCGGTTATGAGATAATAGAGTTCCTGCAGGAAATATACCGGGATAACAAAGTAGAAATTACGTGGGAAGGGATAAGAAGTACGGAGGATGTAAAAGTATGCAAAGGAAAAAGACAAGGCTGTCCTCTATCACCGGTGCAGTTCATGTTTTATATGATAAACCTGGAACGGAGGATACAAGAGAGTAACCTAAGTTTTAACCTGTCGTATAGATTAGGTGGAAAGGCGGTAGAGCAGCGCCTCCCCGGTTTGATGTATGCAGACGCTATTGTGCTGCTAGCTGAGAGTCTGGAAGAATTGCAAACTCTAAGTATTGCGCAGAGGAAGGGGACGCTCTAGGCTTCAGTTTCAGCGCAGTTAGGTCGGATATGATGCTTTTCAACGGCTCAACTGACCAGGGTCTTAAAATACAAGGCCATGAAATATCTAGAGTAGCAGAATATAAATATTGGGGGGCTATGGGTATACGAAGGATTGGCTTACATTGGAAGGCATGAGCAGTCTCTTAAGGCCAAAGAGCGAATGCATGTCAGGATAATGAAGCAAAAGGCATCGTGGGGATACAATAAGTATGAGGATTTGAGGGGTACTTGGAAAGGAATTATGGTGTCCGGACTTACTTTCGGAACTGCGGTTTTGTGCCTAAAATCAGAGGTACAGTCGGCATTAGAAATAAATCAGAGAGCCGTTGGACGATTAGCACTAGGTGCCCACGGCAAAACTACGAATGAGGCGGTACAGGGAGATATGGGCTGGGCATGTTTCGAAGTACGGGAAGCTCAGAGTAAAATATTATATGAGGAACGCCTGAGGAAATTGCACAGTAACAGATGGGAGCTAAAGTATTTAAAAACCTGTACTTAAAAAGCGTTGCCTCGCAATGGAGGAAAAGAACTAGGAAACTAACTAGTAAGTATGCTAGTCACAAGGACGGATAAATAAAGAGTATTAAACAACAGGTGAAAAACACAGAAAGTAAAAATTGGATAAATTTGATGGAAAAGAAACAGTGTCGAATTATACCGAAAGTGGAAAATGCAGATCAGGAAGGAAGATTTCTTTGATAACTCAAGTGGCAGTGCCCTACTTTTTGAAGCTAGATTAGGGTGCCTTAGAACACGCAACTACAAAAAGAAATTAAACAATGGAGATGACGCATGTGCTGTATGGGGTAACTCCTGTGAAATAATTGACCATATTATACTCGAATGTAATGGTATCCATCCGGATGTTGATGCAGGCGCAATCACTGTTCCTGAAGCTCTGGGGTTTAGAGATAACAGTGGCCGGGTGAATAAACCGGCGGTGGAAACTAGCAAAAAAACGACTGGAAGATTGGTGGCTTAAAAGCAGAGAAGTGACATAATGTTAGTAATGTAGGAACAAAAATTTAATAAATAGAATGATGGTTTAGTTAACCATTATAAATCAATAATTAAGATATAGGGAGAAAAATTAGCATGATAGCTACTGCTACCACCCCGTTTCAAAGGGGACGCTCCTATAGGGACCGGGCGCCCGTTGTATGGCGCCACCGTCGCCTCGGTGGAACAGCGCCGCCCACGGCGGAGTGCCGAAACAGCGGAATGGCGAGGCAGCTGAGCGGCGCAGTCGTTTCCGTTCTGCGAGGCGTTCTTGAGCTTGTCCCTACCCGTCGTTTTGCGGTGTGGCTTTGAGAGCTTTGAGCTGCTTTGAGTAATCGCAAGGAGTATTTTTTGACGGGGAAATCTTGAAAAAGAAAAGGGCCGTTCTCGGCAGGGCGTGAGTGTGTGTTTTTTTTTTTTTGAAACCGCCCTTCGCATGTTATTTCTGTTATATACTCGAAAATGCCGCGCGCGTGATATCACCATGCGCTAGGAACACCTTCGTTAGGCACTTGTTAAGGCGACTTCGAAGAGGGGAATTGCGCCTGCACTGCGTATCTATCTCATATTAGGTCTAGTCGGAATCTGCCTGAAGATCGAATACCGCCGAGCCGTGTAGCCGTGTAGTAGTGGTAGTTGTAATGGTCAGCGTTCATGTAAAATGAAAAAGATGCTGCACCTGTCTTTTATGGTAATAGCTAGGCTCAAACGATTCAGAGCAGAATAATAGCAAATGACATTCCAGTTTCAACCTTGCAACGAGAGCTGTAAAAGGAGAAAAATAAACAAGCAAGACAAAAGTAGTATCCTATTTATGGTTGGAATAACAAACACACATATACTTCTAGGACTGCCAGCACAATTACGCTACAATAACTCACTTAACGCAGCCTTGAGACCATCAAACTTAATCATAATATAAGCCAAATGAGTAATACCACTTCAGCATCATTTTTACATATACGACAATCCTCTGGTTGAGCACGTCGGAGCTGCTACATATAACTGACTTAGAAAATATTATACTATGCATGCCTTTCTCCGGACATGCTGCGGAGGTTGTGAAAAGAACAAAAAAAAAATAAATTTCCTGCTAGCGTTCTCTCAGCGCAGGAAGTTCAATGCGATTGACCGCACCTGCCTTGAACATCTGAAGGCAATAGTACAATACTGTCAAACTGTTAAATACAATCGAAAAAAAAAAACCACAGTGTGATGTGTTGTAAGATAAGCCACCGACAACTAAGAGAGC
This sequence comes from Amblyomma maculatum, assembly GCA_023969395.1. NCBI lineage: Eukaryota > Metazoa > Arthropoda > Arachnida > Ixodida > Ixodidae > Amblyomma > Amblyomma maculatum. Next base: position 102,424 of record JAJIZL010030834.1, read on the forward strand.
GTTCTGTTGTTAAATTAATCCCTCTGATGGCTTGTTCGCTAAGGTGGTCTACTTTCTCAGCGTACAACGAACTTGCGGGGCCGATACCTAGCTGACCTCGATACCTGATGAGTGTGGGGGGACACGACCATGTATGTAGTTTTCTATTTGCACGTAAAGGAATCCGGATAACTGAAAGCCATTCCTTTTACAACTTTGTCACTGCAGCTTGCTGGACTGCTGCTAAATCTGTTTACATTGGCCACACCTAGAAGCAATTTCTGAGAGAGGTAAAACGGTCTTGTCATACTACGCCACAATCAGGAAATCTCACGTTCACTAAAACGCCGATGAGAAACACATGTATTTAGGCGGGCCAGGAAATAGACACTGCTGAGAAAATACGTAAAGCCGTGCCAGGTGCAACGTGAATGCGAAAAAAAATCTGCTACACGGCCTTCGAAATTTAAAAGAAATGCTACGTTTATGCTCGTTTCCACAAATTAAGTTGTATTTTTTTTTCTTGTGCGACTTTTATATGAAGCCAATAGCAGATTTTGTGACCATGCGATATTGATTGAGCTGTGAAATGAGTGATTTTATTAGGCGAAATGAACATGCCACAAAGAAATGTTAACAAATTCTAAGAGTATCAACGCAGAGCTCTCAGCGAATTTTCATTGGTTGACAAACGAAAAGAGGAAAAATGACAAGATCATGGCAATAGGAATTGTTCATGTCTCCTATCTGCTCTTTCTGTTAAGAGAAAAAAGTAAATTATCTTTGACTATGTCAGCGAAAGTATCCGCACAAACATTGTCTCTGCCCATCACTGAAGATCGTAACGCAGCCCGAACGACGATGGTGGAGCTGCCTTTTCTTTTTCCGTGCTGGGGTTTTCTTGTACACAGGCGGGGAAATGCTAGCGTTGTAACTTACGCTGTTGGGTACTTCGATTTCCAATTGTCAATAAAGTGACTACAGATGAAGGAGTGGGGCTTCAGCTCCGCGACTCTCGTGCCGTCACTCCTGGGGAACAGAAGGCACCGAGCATCCGGTAGCAAGGGGAATTTTAAAAATTCGGCGCTTTCCATGACCACACAGTAACCAAATACGTAGATTCGTGCCTTTGCCTTTCAAAGAACCATGCTTAGGTCACCCGTCACTCATGCTTCTGTGGAAACTCGTAGAAATGAATCGACTTAAAAACGTCCGACGAGTTTGCGTAGCTGCCAGTGGAGCCAACAACGCACCACGTTTCGCCAGCCTTGTTCGACCAGACTTCATTTCACTGGACCTATTCACACAATTAACTAGCTCAACTTTCAGTTCTCTTGAGGATATATTCAGGCATAACGTTATCTAAACCTTAGGATTTCCAATTTCCACACAAACCAACGACAAACAGTACCCTCCAATGCGCTGGCAATGCATTCCGGCGATTGAGCGATGCGCCGAGAGGCGGCGCCACCCGTTCAGCTGTCCGGTCCCTATAATCCATCCATCCATCCATCCATCCATCCTCTGGGCCCAATGGGAGTGTCCGCTCTTTACAGATTTCTTTCTCTATGGCTGTGCATCCAAACCAGTGTTGCCAAATGTCGGTGAGCAAAAGTAGCTAGATGGCAGCGTGAAAGTAGCTAAAAGTAGCTAAAAATCTAGCAAGGAGCTAAAAGTAGCTAGATGTTTTCCCAAGAATTTTTATTTTATATTTTAGTATATAAGGCATTTATTGGCAGCTCTACTATTGTAAAAATTAAACACAGCTATCAAGACATGGTTTCCTGCATGGCGACTACGCATGACAAGTGTTAACGAATTACGAATGGTAAATGTGCTCAGGTTTCGATTCCGGTAATTTAGGCAGACGTAGTTTTCGCAAAACGCGCTAAGAAAAGACGACCTGCGAATGCATCACTGCTCTGTAAACATGCAAAGAATGGACTTTTCTCTACTTTTTGCGTGTACACAGAGGTCTATAAACGGAGAGTTATTAAAGGTTTAATGGCTGTCCGGCGATATCTTCAGTCCGTGACTCGGCGTAACTCGGACCGGTGGGCCTCTTGGCCTCTTGCATCCGCTCGGCGCTGACCGCGCATGATCCGCAAAGAGAGTCGAATCAGACAGTCGATTCCAGGCGCCTTATGGTCGCTGCGCAGGGAACGTTAAGAGTTTAAGTAATAGGAATGCGTACACACATGCACAATAGTTTACCGCGAGCACGGCTTCGATGCTCATCGGAGCCCGCGCTGCGCGATAGGCGACACCCGTCAGATGCTGAGCCTCCGAATCAGCCGCATCGCCTCGCCTCTGTTATTTTTGCTTTTTCCCGCTGAGGCAGACAGGGAGGAAGCTCAGAGGCGGTGAGGCATTCCTTCGTGCCAACACCTTGTATTGCATCCTCCTCTCTGTTTTCAAGTGTTTCCTTCTTTCTCGCAAGTACTCTCAAGTTTGTCTGGTTTGCGTCTTGTTTAAAAACTACCAGATGGCGCTATGTGCCTGACATCAGTTCTATCATGTGTAGCGTCTGTAGAAAGATTTTTCACGCCAGAATAGTAATTTCCCAAAATGTAGCCAGATTTAAGCTAGATTTCACCAAAATAGCTTGGTTTGTAGCTAAATTTTGAAGAAAGGAGCTAAAACAGCTACTCGTAGCTAGACTAACTTTCTTGGTAGCTAGCTGAGTCCAAAAGTAGCTAAATTGGCAACACTGATCCAAACTGGTTTCACAGGGGCCCCTTGAAACGGCGGCCGGTCACGACACTAGGAAAACCTTCTAGCCTCTATAATTCCACTAAAAGCACAGTTATACTCCGACGTAGCGCGCGTGCGCGCGCGGCACGGTGACCTCACGTCGGACAAAACCTGCTACACTCCGTCTGCGCCCGGCACCGAAAGCAGCCGGATGGTTTTCGCGCGTGCGGCGCCAGGTCGCGTCGGGGTATTGAGAGGGTGTTGGTCGCGGAAGGACGCATGTGTACACTCTCCCCTGGTTGCTTCTCGCCTTCTGCGTATGCGCCTGTACAGCTGCAGCTGTCTCTCCGCGGCGGAACCGGTTTGCCTGTAGGTGGCCGGTTTCGCGCGTGGAGCGGCGTCGCCGACTGGACGTATTCTGCTGCGACCACCGCTCGCCTGCGCACGGAAAACGCCGGAGTAAAACCACGCCTTAACTGCACTTTCGCTAGAGCCAACGTTTTAGCCCCATAAATGAGTACTGGTAAATGCAACTGTTCTATACTTTCCTCTTGAGCGACACCGGTAGGCTGCTAGCCGTAATCTACGAAAACTTGCCAAAAGCGCTCAATCAAAATCTTAATCACCTAATTATTAATGCTTAAGCGTTGTATGGCCATGTAGGCGGGTTTCACATAGGCGCGACCTTGTCGGTTTTGTAAAAGAGGAATTAATTTGTATACCAGAAACAGACAGTGTAAAGGAAAGGTGTGCAAGTGTCAAAATGGTTGATGTGGGTTAATTAGACAAATATGTAAAGCGAATTAGGTGTGTATTTGGAGCCAAGATGGCCGTAAACCAACCTGCGGTTTCGGTTCTCAACTTCCGGCCACGTGTCTCAATGAATTCCACGTATCTCAGTGGAACGCTCCTTGTCGTTTCTTTGAACTCATCAAAGTTTATCGGCGTCCTATGATTGGTTTATAGGAAAGGAAAGGTGCCCGCATATCACTCGCGGAATCCCGCTGACATGTCTCGCTGACAACACAGCAACGCCAGGCTTACGCAATTCTTCAGTGCTGATTCTGCAGCGGCCTCGGAATTTTTTTCTCTTTCCTGTCCGGATCGGCGCACATTACCTGTCCTAATTAACCATATTCAACTACCGTTTCCAATGGTTGCTACGTAATGTAAAGTACGGTTCCTTCCCGCGGCTGATGAAAAGTACCTTCGTCTGCTGAATGGATATTTTATGCCTACTTTATACTTTTCTGATATATGTCCTGAATCATAATTTCCAGTTCTTGAGTTACTCAGAAAGGAAATCTCATCAGCGAATGTGGTTGTAAGTTTATTTCAGGAGAAACACAGAGTACGTTGAGGACGAAAGAAGGGCTATTGCAGGAGTAGGAACGATACCTAACGAAGTGTTATTCCTTCGATATCAAACCAAATCTCTTTACTCATGCAGCAGAAAACGCCTCAACGAGAACAAGGTTACACTTCATGAAAACATATTTTTATTTTACAGCCATTTGTCCAGCGTTTTTAAGTGATTTGGTTCCTATATCATGACTGAGCGTCAATGAGATTTAACAAAATCACTTTTTGCCATCAACCCACATAAGGGCTTTCTTGGACCTCCAACTTGACGTCACCGACACAAAGCCACCTCTTCTTTTAAATCTTATAAAAATTCAGGACAAAGAATACTCTAAATATATTTCAAATTTGGCAAGCGAGCCTAAGAAAGTCGTTTAACTGTGGATGTTGGCTTTGCACTCTCACTTCTGCACATTACTATTTACCGACGTGAACCCGGATGCCATAAGTTTTTATGCTAATAATTGTCCCCTATGTACCCTCTTGAGCAATACTGCAACATAAGTGAAATAAAATTGTTACAATTCGGCTTGTTGCCTGGCTGCACCATTGAAGGAATAATCTGTTTTGTTGACACCGTAATAACGAGAATAAAAATCGAGTGCGCTTTTTTTTTTTGGTAAAGAAACATGACTTGAATGGACGCACAATTCAGATTTTCGCAGGTGCTTATATTTTTGCTTTGCGCTCAATGCATCGTTACCACTTTGATTTCAGGAAATGTAAGCACGTGAAATAACTAAATATGATGGTGAAATCTTTTATATAGCTCACAATAAGCTCTTCTCTGCCAATCTCAAAGATGATACACGGGATGGGCGCCGAAAAGAACTATACATTGCCATTGATATTTCTTAGTTTAAATATATTCGTTTGATGGTGTGATATTTTAATGCAATAAAAATTTACAAAAAGGCAAGTGTTTGCGTCTCGAAAAAAAAAATGTATTGCATGGCTGTCTGCCGCGAGATATTAGGATTGCGCGGAGAGGAATAACGCGGTTTGCTGCAGAAATCAATCGATGAAAGATTTGATTTTTCCTTTTTACACAGAACGTTGAAGTCTTGTCTCTGATTTCACAAGAACTGATATATAAAGCTGAGCATTTATGGATTAGTTTCGTTACTAGCGGATTATGCGTCCATGATAGTTCGGATACATGAGTACATCAGGTGCACGAATAACAATATGACACTCTGCTTCAGAACATATATTGAAAATAATATAAGATACATTTTGGTCCAAACCAACGTTTTCACGAGCAACCTTTAAACATTGCTTATGGAACAATTAGATGCAGACAAGTGGATCGCTCTTAGAAATGCTACAAAGTATTATAATTTACCTTTGAGTTGAGGTATGTGTTCTCAGATGAAATACGAGCATTACTTACCAGTCAACTAACCTGTTAGCCAAATTTCAAGGGACCTTTTCATATATTGCCGCGGATTATTGTATTGCTTACTCATTCCGGCTAACAAAAGAAGGCATGTGGCCTTAGCAGTTTGCTTGCAACGCACAGAAAGATCTCAGAAATGGCGCGATGCCCCCGTCCAAGGCTTCTTCGTTTTCCTCGTAGCCCAAGATGTGCCGAGAGGAGGAGGTGGAAACAACTTTATTCAACGGACTATTAAGCGTCCAGGATGTGCTGGGCCAGAGTCACCAAGGCCAACTGGTCCTTCAGCTCGTCAGAAGCTAACCAAGCCCGCCAGGTTGGGGGATGAGGGTGTGAAAAGCGAGGTGATAGTATTGCAACAGGGCAGGAAAACATGCAGTGTTCTAAGTTTCCATAATGTTCAGAACAATCTGGGCATGTGGGGGAATGTCTGATTCGGTATAGAAATGAAAGCGCAGGAGTAAGGAGTGTATTTAGTTGTATGCGTTCAAGTATGCGTATTTGTGTGGTAATGAGGGATTTATGAGGAAGAGGAAGTTTCTGAAGAGTTTTCCTAATGTTTTCATCATCATCATCACATCATCAGCCTCATTATACCCACTGCAGGGCGAAGGCCTCTCCCATACGTCTCCACTTAACCCGGTTCTCTGCTAGCTGCATCCACTTGACCCCTGCGAACTTCTTAATCTCGTCCGCCCACCTAACTTTATGCCGCCCCCTGCTACGCTTTCCTTCCCTTGGAATCCACTTTGTTACCCTCAGCGACCATTGGTTATCCTCTCTTCGCACTACATGTCCTGCCCATGTTCACTTCTTCTTCTTAATTTCCACTAGAATGTCGGTAACTTGATTTATTTCTCTGACCTACTCTGCACGCTTTCTATCTCTTAATGTTACCCCTACCATTTTTCGTTCCATAGCCCTCTGGGTTGTCCTCAACTTAAGTAGAACTCTCTTGGTTAGCCTCCACGTTTCAGCGCCATAGGTGAGTACAGGCAAGATGCAACAGTTGTATACTTTCCTCTTGAGCGATACCGGTAAGCTGCTAGTCATAATCTGAGAGTGCTTGCCAAATGCGCTCCATCCCAATGTTATTCTTCTTGTTATTTCATTTTCATGGTCCGGACCTGCGGTTACTACCTGTCCTAAGTAGACATATTCGCCTACTACTTCCAGTATTTCGCTACCTAATGTAAACTGCTGTTCCTTCCCGAGGCTGTTCAACATTACCTTAGTCTTCTGAATATTGATTTTCAAGCCTACCTTTCTACTTTTCCTGTCTAGGTCATCAATCATTATTTGCAGTTAATCCCCCGAGTTGCTTAGCAAGGCAATGTCATCAGCAAATCGCAGATTACTGAGGTATTCTCCATCTACTCTTATCCCTAACTGCTCCCATTCCAAGGCTCTGAATACTTCCTCTAAACAAGCTGTGAATATTACTGGGGAAATTGTGTCTCCTTGTCTAACACCTTTCTTTATGGGAATTTTCTTACTTTCTTTATGCAGAACTATGGTTGCTGTGCAGCCACTATATATATCTTCCAGCACTTTCACGTACGGCTCGTCTACGCCCTGATTTCGCAATGCCTGCATCACCGCCGAGGTTTCAAATGAGTCAAATGCTTTTTCGTAATCAATGAATGCTATGTATAAGGGCTGGTTATATTCCGAGCATTTTTCTATCACCTGATTGATGGTATGGATATGATCGATAGTAGAGTACCGTTTCCGAAACCCTGCTTGATCCTTTGCTTGATTGCAATCTAAGGTTGTCTTGATTCTATTAGCGATTACCTTAGTAAATACCTTATACGTAACTGACAGTAAGCTTATTGGTCTGTAATTTTTAAGCTCCTTAGAGTCCCATTTCTTATGAATGAGGATAATGTTTGCATTCTTTCATGGTTCCAGAACCGTCGATGACACCAGGCACTGCGAAGACAGGGTGGCCAGTTTTTCTAGCACGATATCCCCCCATCCTTTAGCAAATCTGTAGTTATCTGATCCTCTCCAGCTGATTTCCCCCTGTTCGTAGTTTCTAGTGCTTTCTTGACCTCGTCCTTCGTCACTGGTGGAACGTCTGACTGTTTTTCCCTACCGCCAATCACATTACGGTCCTGACTACTTTGGCTACTGTAGAGATCTGTATAGAACTCCTCGGCTACTTTGACTATCTTGTCCATATTAGTGATGACGTTGCCCGCCTTGTCCCTTATCGCATACATCTGGTTTTTACCTATGCCCAATGTCTTCTTCACCGTTTTAAGGCTTCCCCCGTTCTTTACAGCATGCTCCATTTTCTCCATGTTATACTTCCTTATATCGGCCACCTTGTGCTTATTGATTAGCTTTGATATCTCGGCCAATTGAATCTGGTCTGTTGGATTGGAAGCTTTCATACTCTGGCGTTTCTTAATCAAATCTTTCCTCTCCTTAGACAGCTTACCGGTATCATCTCTAACTATCCTACCGCCTACTTCTACCGCGCACTCAGTAATGATATCAATGAAATTATTGTCCCTTGCCGCTAGGTTAATGTCGCCATCCTCGGTTAGAGCTGAATACCGGTTCTTCCGTTTGCTGAAGAAGGTATTCATCATACGTAAGTTATTGCGCTCTGCAAACTCAACTAGTAACTCTCCCCTGCTATTCCTAGAGCCAATGCCATAGTCACCTACTGCCTTGTGTCCTGCCTGCTTTTTCCCTACATTTAACTCTCTTATATATATATATATATATATATATGGATGATATGGTGTTCAAGATGGTCCGTTGATCCGGGGACACGTTTCAGGAAACGGACGGGACAACTTTTCGAGCGCTACGGGCACTTTATTGAACGGGTCAAAAACACATTTTGATTTCGCGAACCCAGTTCGCGGCTTCCTGCCATTAGTCGTAATTCGGCAGTCAGTCTGTTCGTTTGTCTGTGTCCTTTTTTCGCCCAAATACCCGTCTTAAGTATACATTTTCAACATCCTAATGACCAACCTCGTGGCGAATCGGAGGAAAAGAGCTTCTTCGAGCCAATCACAATGACAAAGCCACATTTTAAATAGCCAAAGCAACATCGGCACCTCAGAGATTTGTCCCTCGCGAGCACCGCGTGCCTCCCACCAATCGTTCGCCCTTTCCTCCTGTGGAGACGACGCACAGATACTCTCTCAAAATCAGGGGCGAGACAAACCAAATCAGAGAAGACGCATGAACGGCCTTTCACTTTCACCAGCAATACACACACGTGAGAGGGCACACAGGGCTTCGCCCTTTCCCCCTGTGGAGACAACGCACAGATACCCTCTCAAAATCAGGGACGAGACAAAACAAATTAGCAAAGATACGTGAACGCCACTTTCACTTTCACCAGCAATGCATACACTTTCAAGGGCACGCAGGGCAGCAAGGAATACGAGGGTAGTGTCCGGACCCCGCTGGCCGTAAGCAGAGCGGGAAAAAGAAGAAAATTTATTGCTACCACGCTCATCAACACGAGCGCCGTGTGCTGCGGCGATGTTTCCGTCAACTTTAGAACCGACAGCCCCGGATGTGCCCTACTGTTCTCCCGCGTCTTGGTCGGCTCGGCGAGAGCGCCGCGGGGATATTTATGTTCACGCGAGAGTCGACAGCTCGACGGTGCGGTGCGCGCCTTTCCGCTCGAATACTACGAAGGCACCGCATTAGAAACGGCACCCCGGCTCGCGCAGCGCATCCAGAAACACGAGACCGCTTGTGTGTAAACGGCGCGCTTCCCGAGCGACCGTCCGTTTTCGTGTTGTGTTTTGACCGCTTACGGTTGCGTCGCTGCCGTCCCGTCGGTAATGCGCTGAGCAGGGAAGTCATAAACCTTCGCCCGTTATTGGTCTGAGCTGACAGGTTAAACGACGACGCGGTTCGCTCTCCGCAGTCTCCGCGTCGCCGGCACGCCTGACTTGTACGGATCTGTCTTTGAAACTGAAACAACGTGTGCTACCCGTAAGACGACCCTGGGTTTCCCACGCGGCTGCAACAGCAACCAGCACACTCATCCAGACGCACAGGCCAGATATCACTGCAGCGTGCACATTTGCAGGCCCCTTAAGTGGTACGAGCGGCAGATGCAGCGCAGGTTATTTTCCCCGAGAGTCATAATTCCCGCGTCTGGCGCCGAGAAGCCTATTCTGTCTCACGGTCCGACCACCACCTCCCAAGGTCTCAGCCCCGACCTCCCGGTCAAATAACTTTTCCTCGCGTATTTCAAGTTTAACGGGCGCCTGGACGCGGATTCATAAAAAACCCCTGACAACAGAGTTAACAATCATAACGAAAAAAAAACAGAAGTGAGCCGGCTGTTTTGGAGTGTTCCTCTCCTCCACAACAGCCCAGCAACTTAACAGACGCCATAGTGGAAAACTCTAGACATTTCGACCAGCTGGGGTTCTTTAAGGTGCACGGACCACGCACAGCACATGGGCGCCTTGCTTTTCGCCTCTGTCGAAAAGCGGCCGCCGAAGCCGGGATTCGATCCCGCACGCTTGGGAACGGTAGTCGAGCGCCGTAACCACTCCGCCACCCCTGCGGGGCCGAGAAAACTAAGTGAAGCATACACTGGTTTTATGATCTTTAGCGTCCGCATACGAAATTTCACTGACATTGTTATTTTGTTCTATCCTCAATTCTGTGAAACAGTATGCCATGAAATGAACATTGTTTGCTTTTGATCTTGTTAATATATAATCACACAGTTGTCTGCATTTAACCTGCCACGAAATAAATTGTACTAGCTTTTTTACGTATATTTTAACAGCCAATACCCGTGTTCCGGCACGTCATGCGAACTCCCCGTGTCGATGACTAAACAATTGAAATTGAAAAAAAAAACTGTTCTAAAACGAAGTCTGAAAACAAGTGTTTTCTCCACTCTATTTGGTTTCGCAGTGACTACAAAATGCAAGCAAATAGAACGATTTGATGTTTAGATGATATTATATATAAATCCATTCACTATCTTTATTGCAACTGATCCCCTTTCTTAGGAAGGAATTTCGTTGATTTCTAAAACAATCGTTGAAAATTATATGAAAAATGTTTTCTCGAAGTCCCGCCATCAAATATGACAAGTGCTGTTAGAACGCGGGATATATATCGGGTGTCCCAGTTATATGTAACCAATGTTTTAAAACATACGATGAGCTATAGCGCAATCATATAAATTAGGAGGTTTTCTCAGTTGCCTCTGCTAATCTGCAGCCTATTGCCGTTCACTGCTGTTAATAATTAGTATGGACTGATTACCTAGTTTTCCGAATGATTTGCTTGAAATAAAATCTGTCAAAGCAATAGTCCTAGATCTTTAAAAACCCCTAGCTACTTTGTTTCCATCAAACTAGCGTTCACTTCAAATGATATTATTTACCAGTCGGAAACGACCCCTGGGGAGATAAAAGAAAACTTCCTCGCGGCTGCCACCTCATTTAAAGCCTCGAGACGCATCCCAGATAAAAAAATACGCTTTTCTGGGCCGTCCTTTCTGGGATGACGCTGGTTGTATGGACTTGACTAAAGATTCAAATTAACAGCTGGTCACGTGAAACCTTTTCAAGGTCCGGTTCAAGAAGAATAAGATAGGGATGGAGCGCATTTGGCAAGCACTCGCAGATTATGACTAGCAGCTTACCGGTATCGCTCAAGAGGAAAGTATACAACAGTTGCATCTTGCCTGTACTCACCTATGGGGCTGAAACGTGGAGGCTAA
>JAJIZL010030837.1:0-27628 GCA_023969395.1 Amblyomma maculatum
TACTCTCTTGGGGCCTGCAGTATCGACGTAGAATAAGCATTTCATACTGTAGTATTTGTGGTAGCCCTTACGGAAGCAAGAGTAATGCAATAGCTTCCGCTTTATGGGTGGTGCTCCGGTTTATTGGCTTCGAGGCAAATCTATCCACATGCCGAATATTAAACACATGCCTACCCATCATTGTCGGGGTGGCTGCGATAGCACCGGTGGCTGAGACTGCACCAGTGACTGACTGCAGCGCCACCTGCTTTCACGCCGCGCACTCCTGAGTTGCAGCATCACGTCTTCAAGGTTGCGTCCAATTCATTCACAGGAGGAGTAGTGAAAGTGCCTATGGTGACGGGGGAAGAATGCGTTACCCGGCAAGTTCTTACCGGCAGAAATGTTCTTACCGGCAGAAATGAAGTTATAGCGGTAGTATAAGGGCGTAGAGAGAGTTGTGGTGTCACCAATGTGGAAAATGGTTTCGGGAAACATCAAATCCTTCATTCGTTCCTCACTTACCTGAGAAAACCTATGCGCCATTCGTAGCGGGACATTTACCACTATTCCTGTCGACCGCTTACGCCGGGGACAATTCGCTTCTTATGTCCTGGTATGCTGCAGCTAACATTACCGAACTGTTTGTGCGAAAGCCGTAATAGCTTTACGAGGAGATACGCCTGAGGCAAACAGTGCGATTGGTGCTGGCGGCGCTGAGAAGGGTAGCGCAAGTTCACCCAGTCAATCGGGCAGAGTCAAAGCTAGGCGCAGGTGCAATTGGACTAGAGGCCGAAGCCTCAATTAATTGCCACAAACGTCTTCATATATTTTCTTTTTGCCTATATTTGTAACCGAGCCTATTTAAGTTTTCTCAACACACATACATATTATATACGACGAAGCGGAGACAGTCGGTGGCTAGTTGGCGTAGACGACAAAGTGGTTGCTGGTTGGCGCAGACGACGAAGTTGGTTGCCTGGAATCGCGCTCGGACTGCTCCTCGGACCGCTCTCGGATTTCTGCAGTATTCTAGGCTCAGGGCGTTTCCTGGACTTCTGGTGCAATACCTGTTACAGTCTGGTGGAGTGCGCTGGGTACGCTTTCCCACGTTTACACGCTTCACGACGGATCTGACTCCGGTCCACCAGCGATTCAGTCGCCTGAGTTTGGGCCCCTTTCCACCCCTACAAGGATGATATGAGGAGCCAACCAAGACCCTTCTTTCCTCTCACCAAATAAAATCACAGACATTCTTACCAGACCAAGGGGAGACGGTGACACACAGAAGCTACAAGAGAGCCACCTGCTTCCGTGCTAAGGCCGGTCACCACAGCCTTCGATCTATCTGGAAAACAAAGACAAAGGCCTAAAGTCAATTACCAATGCACTTATGACTAGGTGGTGAAGAAAGGCTTGGTTCACATAATTTGATTCGCAGAGTGATTAAGGCTAGGGTGGGTTCCGTAGTGGAGACCTTCGAAAATTTCGACTACCTGCCCTTCTTCAACGTGTACTGAGAGTACAACGTGCGTGGGCGCATTGCTTTTCCCCTCTATCGCAAAGCGGCTGCCGTGGACGGGTTTTGATCCCGTGATCTTCGGCTTAGCAGTGAAGCGGCCTAACTACTGAGCCATCTCGCAGAAAGGGTGTAGCCAATCCATCCAGGCGCCTATTTTGAAAAAAAAAAAAGATTTTCCTCAACACCGCTGACTGCAGGAAACGCTATTCATAATTGTCACATGGCAAGCAAAGGGGGAGGAACGTGCATTATTATTCGTAATCTAATTTGACAGTGTGAGATAAAAAAGTCGCTCGTGCAAAAATAATTTCTTTACATGAAATCATAGCGAATTAGCCATTGATGACGTTTTACACATTTTGAATACATAGGTCTCAATTACAGAATTACTTTTTTACATATCAGAACGCACAGCGTAGATGAATATTATATCCTTAAGGTCATGCATCTATTCGTGAAATGAAGGGCAACAACTAGAAAGCCTGATGCTTTTTTGTCCCTCGAAATTTCGCCCGCCAGAGGTTGGAAACCCAGCCTGCAGTTTAGGCCATAATTATCCGTTCAGTTAGGCTGCAGCATACACTGGGCAACTGAACCGCACAGACGTCATACTGCACAAAGTTGATCTATGTAATATCTAGCTAAATAAGTCTTCGAGCAACCTAAAAAGATCACCGACGTATATTTGTGCGATGAACTTATTTTGTGGCCATGCCTACGAACATTAAAAGGTCTAGAGGGCACTTTGGACCATTAAAGTGAGATGAGGCGAACGCCTTTATAGCGCGTTGGATCATAGCCTTCCACTACGGCACCTTTATCTCTCTCTCTTCTTTCTCTTCCACTCGCACCTTCCTCCCTTTCATTATGGCGTGGTAGTTGTGCCCGCAGAAAATTGTGACAGATACTCTGCATTTTTTTTTATCGTGTAGCTCAATTTTAAACACTGCTGATGCTTGCTGTACTAACGCCTCCTAGACACCCGAGTCTGCTTCTGTTTGCTGTGTGGTGCGGTGTTTGAGGAAGCGGCAAATGGAAGGCGCCGCACGGATGCCTGGATCGGACGCCCGCTGGGGTCAGCTTCGTATATGCATGAATCACCTGGTGACGTCATCACCTGTCGTGATGGTACGTCGCGCGCTCCTTGTCAAACACAACCAGCATTTCATTAAAGGCATAAAAGTTCACCGGCGTTCTAAATTCGTGTACAGAAAAGGCAAGGCGCAGTATCTGTCACACACGGAATCCCGCTGTTTATCTTCACGGTTGAAAACGGAAATTATGAATAGGGTTTTACGTTCCGGGGCATGACGTAGTTGGTAACATGCAGGGCCGGGGATCCAAGGGATGGCGGCTTGATTCCCGGACAACCTTCTGTGGACATCGATGAGGCATCAAAGGCTATCGCCTTATAATGCAATGCAACACAGCGCAATGCGCCGGCTGAAGGTGAAAGCTGCAAAAGAATTTTACCGATAAAATCTACTTTTGCGGTGCTAGACTTGGGGAGCGGAGGGCTGCCTTTAAATGTGAACCAGGGAGTTTTCTTAGCTAAACGTTGGAATGGTATTAGGCGGCATTTTTGTGGTGCGTTGAATATGAGTGTATATATGAGCGACCAGGCTTTTATAAAAACAAGGTGTCCTTGTTTTGCAAAGCGATTTGACGTACCACATGGTACTCGCTGAAACGAATATGTATCCGTTTTAAAGAACCCTAGACATAAGATGCAGTTTTCACACGGCCAGCTATTGGAGACAGATTACTTGGATAGAGTGGTCATGCACAGTTTCATTATTGGCGTAGCAGTTCGTGTGACCGGTGGTCAGTAACCCTGTTGAAGAAGATTAGGGTAGGATGGAAAGAGCTGAGAGAGGAAAAAAGAACTAAGCTGAATGGAGTATTGCCAGACCAAACGAATGGTGGTGTGGTAACCATAGAGGGTAGACTATGCGGGCTACCGTAGGAGGCACGGGGTTCAATATTCGAAGCAATGTTCCATGCAAATAAAAAGCATCATAGAGATCTGGAGCGGCGCTCCAGATAACATTCATTTACCTGCAGCGTTGTTTCTCATACTTTACCCCGATTCTCTCAGTATAGCCCTCCTCATTTAGCCTCTACACAAACAGACCAGTGCTCGATCCTCATGGAAGCGGCTTTGTGTTGAAAAAGAGTTCCATAATTGCGTATCTAGCAAGCTATTCCGCCTATATTTCGAAATATCTATTATGTGAGACAACGGTCCTGATACGGCGACGGCCATTGTCCCCGTGCAAGAATTTCTGTTTCTAGTCTCTACTAAGAGACTACCTAATTGGCCTAGGAGCTGTTCAGCAGTGCAGGCACAAGGCGCCTCTAAAGCCAGCCCGTAATGAAGTTCTGCTCAAGCCATATGCGTTTCTATTGCGTGGAAAATATAATTTTCCTAAGCAGCGATACACATGTATAGTCCTTGACAAAAGTATACGGCTCAAGTGGTTCGGTTCAAGTCCTGTAACGCGGCTCCTGGACGCAATACCGGAATATGAATGCAAGCCAGAGGAGAAAAAAGGACGAGATTTATCGATAAGTTTTCGCACTATAGATTTAAATTATGAGCCCCGTTACGAGGCTGATAAGAAAAATCCTTGGGCCGTATACGTTTTACAAACGTTGTTTACGCCGCCCTGTAGTTAGCGCTGCTATTCACTTAGTACCACTGACAACTGCCCTGAGAGCTTTTCGTTTTATATATTGGTAAAATACCTCGTATTTTACTTGAGTGTATCACCTCGAGTCGCAGCAGGACATCAAACGTTCGGTTCCAATTAAATGACAATTCAATATAAACGGGTATGAATGCAGGAAACTGCACTGCCCCAGTTTTAGCTGAGCAGTGGCAAAACACGCCACTGGACTTATTCATGATTACGTGATTATGTTAATATGTAACATTGACCATTAGCACAAAAATATGTGGCGACAGTGGGGATCTGGTAGCTTACCTGGATGAATCTGCGCTCCATAAAATATAATGACTCGTCGTCGTCGGGGACGCCACCTGCTTTCACGTTGCGGCCTCAGGGGCTCGGATGTAACCGTGATTCGCCCGGGGAGTTGCTAATCACTTGGCAGGAAACGCAAGCCTCTCCACGAGGAAGGAAGCCCACCTGGAAAGAGTGGACGTCTGGTTAAGCAGACGCGAACAAAAATTAGAGCAAACATCACCATCACACTGTCCTCATTGTTGGACAAAAGGGCAGGAGTGGAAGCTTGGTACGGAAGATGGCGGAAGTGGGGTCTCGTTTGCGTGCATAAACCACGGTATGAAGACAGTTCCGGCCATCTACTGCCAATGGCGAAGAAGCACTTTTATGATCAGTACATTAAGAATAGAAGAAAATCAAGTAAAGAAAATGGGGACACTAAATCAGCGCCATAGGAGTAGTTGAGAAGCGCATTTAAAACCGCCTTTTCATTCCGCGAATACTCTGATATTGTTGTGTAGACTGTTTTTGGGGGAAGAAGGCATCATATCTCAATTCTCAGTTAGCACAAACTCTTGTCATTGGCCAATATCTTGGCGGTTCAAACCCCCTATCGCAAAATAGCCCCTAACGTGACCAGAAGATGGATGCTAAATTCAAATCAAAATGATATCACACCACAGTGAATGCGGCGACGTGTACGGGAGCGTCAGCGTTACGACAACGGCTTTTCGGCAGATTGTTACAGTTGAGGTTATGTAGCGGCACAGGTGCTTCAGAAGGGTCCCTCAAAATGAGCCTCTAAACCAAAAAAACAGCATTATCGCTTCAATCGTGAAAATGCGATTCTTGACACAAGCTGCTGCTTGACGAAACTCGCAAGTACCTGAATGTGGTCTTTGCTGATATGTAAACACATCAATCGCGAAAACTATGTACCGGAACTATGAATCTCGCCAACAGAATGAATAAATATAGGCATGCAAGCAATCAGTCCACCAAACGAATTTGCGAGGACTTGCCTTCATGCTCTTTTCCAGAGATGACCACCGGAGAAAGGTTCACCTCACTCCTTTCTAATTGCTAGTTCCCAAAATCTTCCTCCGGAAAGAACTGGCCCTCCCAACCGCGTGCACAATCTTACAAAATGTCAGCGGTAGATGCACCACTCTTGCTTTCTACAGCACTGTAAGCCGGATGCCAGTCAATACAATTATTCTCCCATGCTGTCTTGTTACTTCGTTCAAATTGTATGACAAGGGCTCCTAATCGTTATTCATTATTTAAAGTTATTCAAACCACAAAGGCACAAAAATGAGACAAGATCTACGTGTTTTGAAGTTCTGTAACGGATATTGCTATTTTACTGACAAAGAACACGCCAGTCATGTTTTTTGGCAACGTAACCCACGAGGTGGCTGCCTCTTGGGTTACGACACATGTTCTATCTGGTTGGGCTTGGTGATAAGGCTTTCTGCGTATAAAATGCAGGGTATGGTGAAATACATTTTGCTTGTTTATGTTCTGTTCACACCTGAATATGCATGCTTGATGCTTGACTGCTGCATATGCTCATTATTGTATCGGCTTTTTAGAGTGTCAACAACCCCCGAAAATGACCTGTTACAATTCAAACAAACTCAAACAGAACTGTTTCAAGGTTTTGCCTAGACAAGAACCTGAATAGCACCAAAGTTAAGAGTTAGGCATTGCACTCAGAACCCGATCAAATAAACTTCTTGACCCAGGTGGTAGCAGCTATTTGTAGAAAAGGAGATAAATATGCTTGTACACGTGTTCTCGTGCCGATGGGTCTTGCAAAGACGTGCCTATAAGTAAAATTCTCAAGGTCATAGACCTTAGGATTTCCTGACTCATTGGAATGTGGAAAACATCTAATTGGTCTGCTTCCACCACAGATAATGCAGTGAAGCTGCTTCATTGGGTTGCCGATGCTCCTGGAAGCTGCAGGCCGTCAGAGCACAGCTCCAGTATGTGTAGCCGTGTCGTCAGATCATTCATCAAGTGCAAATCTCTTTTAGGCATACTGAGCCTCCTTAGACCACTAGCTTTCAGAGGAGAGCTCCCTGAGCAGATTTTACTCTCAGTCAGCATCTTCCCTTCATACAGTTTTCGTTCACAGGCGTAGCAAACACACCACCTTCACAATGAAGTGCAAAAACACTGGGCATAAGAGCATGGAGACCGCACAGAAGGCTGTGTGCTCCGACCAAATGGCGAGAAAACGCCCGCTGGAACGCTCTTAGTCCTACTAATCTTCCTGTTCTTTCTACTCTTCACTTTTAGCCTTTCTTTTGGCTTGATAGTTAATTGCTACAGCTGAGTGCTGGCAAAGATACATGTTATTTACACTCTCAAAACCAGGCAGGAAAATTCAATAACTGTGAGGGTAATTATTAAAAATTATTTAATATATTCGGTGGTTAACACAGCTGACATTTTTTGTGATGTCTATCATAGAAACAGTCTTGAAACCTCAGAATGTCTATTTCTAAAAACTACCCCGCTGGGGTGGCGCAGTAGCTACGGCGCTCGACTACTGTTCCCAAGGACGCGGGATCGAATCCCGGCCTCGGCGGCAGCTTTTCGATGGAGGCGAAAAGCAAGGCGCCCGTGTGCTGTGCGATGTCAGTGCACGTTAAAGAACCCCAGGTGGTAGAAATTTCCGGAGTCCTCCACTATGGCGTCTCTCATAGCCTGAGTTGCTTTGGGACGTTAAACCCCACAAACCAAACCAAACTTATTTCTAAAAACTAGTGACCAGCTTGCTTGAAGCACCTCGGATATCAATACAAAAATTTTAAGCATAAAGAAAAAGAATCTGTGATAGGGCTTAAATAACGCTGCCCGCTAAAACAACCAAGGGTATGTGCCCTGCAGAGCCTGTGCATCCCCGCAGGAGGTGGCACATTTTCTTCAGCTCTAACCTGAGTTATGCTCTTCCTTGCCTCTGGCACAGGGCAGTGTTGAAGCTGCAGATTAGCTTGAATGTTTCAGTTAAGCTAGTTTTGATGTTTTGTCAGCGTCACTTGCTTCCTGAAGCAGACGGGAGGCTAAATAGTACAATAGAGATCTAATGAAAGCACATATCCAACATAAATAAACAGAATGTTTCACTTTTCTGACAATGTGGATAAAAAAATACTTCAGAACATCAGCACGCATGACAAGAAAATTGGCACAAGAAAAATATTCAATTCGTTCGCGCAGCAAAGCCCCGCGAAAACTGGCTACGTGCTTTTAGTAGGGGCGATGATAAAGGTTAGTAGAACTACCTGAAGAAGTGAAGTGTCTCACAAATAAGCGTTAAGAACAAACTGTGTCGCCCACAGCAAAATAAGTAAGGCAAAATGAAAAGATACACACATTAAAATTATTACGAAGTAAAGGATTACGAAGTAAAGGATTACGAAGTAAAGGGAGCAAGGTATACCGACTAGTACTCTAGTGGCCGATATAGGATGGAGAAACATTTGTTGATTTGCTCTTAGGTAAAAATATTGTAGTTCTAATTAAAAGATCAGTCCATTTCTCCAAAACATACAAAGGGCAAATTATTTTTGTTGTTCCATTTTTCAGTTTTTTTCTCTTCTGCAATGCAAAATATTCTCTTCCGCTCGTCTTTCTTTTATATTGGTTGCAGGCTGAATAATGCTGCTTTAATGTATTTTTTAATTGTTGTGAAGCTACAATGTTGCGTCGCTTGAGGCTAGGAGTGGCATCTAAAAACTCCTAATCTCAGTCCATCGGAATGGCAGAGTCTCCGACGTGTGAGCAGTGCGGGTGTGATGAAGCGATTGCGTACATTGTTTGTTACTGCCCTGAGTTTGAGAGTGAGTGTGCCCCCCTGGTTCATACACTCTGCCACTTGGAATTTTGCCCTCTCACAGAAGCTAAGATTCGGAGCCCTTGGACGATACCTTCATCAGAAAGGGGAGAAGTTAAAGCTCCCTAAGTTTTTAAAGGACTCTCTAGCTATGTGACAGACTAGGGACTAGCGCTCTTTCTTTCATGTTTCTTTCTTTTTCTCCCCATATGTGGAGTAGCACACTGGTCACTGCCTAGTTAATCTACCTTCCTTTCTAATCAACTATTAACTGCATACGCAAACGTCAGTTAATCTAGTTGGCACCGAATGACCATAGATCAACTACGATGGTAAGTTCCCACTTGACTCTTCGACAGCAAGAACGAGTGATATCCGCCGCCGTAGTGGAGAATCCACGGGAAATCTTAGCGGAAAGCTAGCTCGCTCCAGGACTGATTCTTGGTGCCGAACATATTCCGCCGATCTCCATCGCCCGACAGGACGAGGAAGTTTTTTCGAGGCTTCGTCCACTAGCATCCCCCATGGGTCAACATAGCAACGACATGCTCGCAAGCGGCCATCGGCTAAAAGAAAATAACGGCCACAGCCGAAATGCTTTGGATGCCCTGAAGCTATATCATGTGCTGTATGACAAGTGCCACCCCGAACTCAAAATAACGTATTGTTATGATGACCCTGGAATACAATCAACGATGTCCTTAGTATGAGTAATAAGCACGCCTATTCTGTTTAATATATCTGCAAGTGGCTTGTTGAACCTGAACCTGAATCTCATCATGCCCGATACCGGAACATGATGAGATTAGAGGCCTTGGTCTCCTTCTCCACAATCACGGACGGCCTGATACAACAATAAGCAAACTGCGCAACCTGAGCAACCATGTGAACCGGACAGTTTATCGAATGTTTAATAGATGTGGGGGAGTTACGATGCAGAGACGTCTTGCGCCGGGCGCATGCATTCGTGACCAGTCCAGTCCCCTACTCGACGCCTTACCTCCACTTGCGCAAGTTTGACGAGAATGCTATCCACGTGATTCTCAGATGTGCAAGCGTGCCCTCGATCTAACTACGAATACGTCCAACCAGGGCAACATAGGCCAGAGGATGGTAAACACTTTTGCGGAGCTCAGAGAGAAGCACTTAACTAACCTATATGCAAGACTTTAATCATGCCGTTGGGATGCCGCCTATTAGCCGGACTGCACATCCATCGCCTAACCATAACAAATGAGCGCGTTTGTATCGTGTCTCCGAAATCTGGAGGTATGCCCTAAACATATGATACTTCTGTTGGCCAACAGACACGTGACGACTAGAGTGGCAGGCGCCTTGCGCAGGTGGATGCACTCACCAGTCACTATGGGCACAAACATGGTATGGTAGACGGCCGCATTCGTCCACCAAACCATATGGTGAATGGCCTACAAAATTTCGAGCTGATTACATAACGCACGCGGAGGAAGTCGCCATCACCCTAACCGCCGCAGGTAAGGACTTGCCAATCGTCATCACCGACTCAACAGGTGTCTGCGGAAATACTGATGATGGGCTGCTGCTTACATAGGCCTAGAAGGCAGCGAAATGGCATTAGCCGCATCTCCGAGCAACGCCTCCAGAACCTTCCGAAATAGAACCTGAAACAAATCGTGCTCTCAGGTTTCGAGAAATCACTCAATTATACCAAACAGCCACGCAATTTATCTTAAGCCCTGTCAGGGCCTTACAATGGCGGAGGAACGCGCACTCCTCAGTCTTTACACCAAAACACTGCTCTGCCCGGCAGTTCAAACATTGATCCTGTCTGTTTAGGAAAAAGTCCGCAATATGCGGAGAAGCCTTTGGAAATCTTCCACATGGTGTGGGCAAGCAAATTAAACTCGAACCTCGCCCCAAAACGCAGCCCCATCCAGGAAGACTGGAAACCAGCCGTGCTTGGCTGCCCTCAAGTGGCGAGCCAGGAGGCCTTGATCTACCGATCCCTAGCCGCGCTGGCCGGCAATGGGCTCTTGTAATGAGGAGGCCATCTAGTGATGTGCGAGGTGGTCCCGGTCACCTGAAGCTTTCTTTCTGTAAATAGCTGAAATAAAGTTTCTCAGACAGCCACATTATTTGTGTGAAATCTACCATGCTTTAGTGAATCATTAAATTTTAATCCATTCTCCATTCGGCGTTAGCATAGCCGAAATTTCTATAGCGAGCTACGAAGCTTCAGCCGAGCGGTCAGTTTAGGCTTACCGAGAGTTCGCAGGCAAAGTGGTGACGAAGGCGATACGTTTGCCGGGATGTATCTATAGGGATGTATCTGAACTACCCCGTAACAATATATATATATAGTGATGGATTCTAATTCTGGTGCCGGACCAAGTGCACAGATGGTATTGAGGAGACGACACGCCATTTCAAATGATCGTATTAAAGTTACCGATGAAAGAAATCAATAAAATAAGCATTAAAACCAGCATTGTGTTTCATATCGAAAGAGCTATCACTCAGCATTAGGGCTCAGCAGCGTTGAAGGACTAAGTGTGCCTCAAAAATATTCTGTAAAATAAACACTAGTTGAAGTAGCCCCAAAGGCTTTCGTGCCTCCTACAGTTACTTGTGGTGGGCCTTAAAATTTTTCACTGCAGAAGAACTTGCAGGAAGAAATTTCAAGGAAGAACGTCCCCTTTCCCACTAACACGAAGTATACACTCGAGGGCAAATGAATTACATGGTTGACCTACAAAGTATGTACTGACTGTTTCGTATCAGACAGTGCAGTATCAGACAGTGCACAAAGTAGATATGGCGGATATTATATTCTTATGGATCACTGCGAGATAATTGAGAAATTTGTGAATTACAATATTTTTTTAATGTATGGACAAAATTGAGTTTTGTTGTGTCGTGTTTTATGGCGCATAGGC
The DNA here is from genome assembly GCA_023969395.1 of Amblyomma maculatum. Taxonomy (NCBI): domain Eukaryota; kingdom Metazoa; phylum Arthropoda; class Arachnida; order Ixodida; family Ixodidae; genus Amblyomma; species Amblyomma maculatum. Next base: position 11,233 of record JAJIZL010030837.1, read on the forward strand.
AGCTAAGGCCATCATGCGCCAAACTCGGGGTTTACATATCTGTTTGGTGAAAGGAAGCAAGCGATTATTTTAATACACTAGAGTAGGTTTAGGATGTGGGCATCTTTTAAGAAATCAACGAGAGAAGACGTTTTAACTAGTGAATTTTAGTTTTGTGAATGTAGTTGTAATAGAACTGTGGGATTTTTTTTTTCTAAGTTGATCGAGTTTTATACAGGATATTAGGGTGTGGTTTATGGGGACCACCATTCTGCAGTGTTCGCATATGGGTTTGTCTTCTTTGCTAGAATGAAGTAATGAGTCAGGTGGGTGTGTCCGATACGAAGGCGGCATAAGATTACTTCAATAAAACGTTCTCGATGGCTGCATGTTTTCCATTCTTCTATAACTGGCTTTACTAGGTGTAGCTTGTTATCAACATCGTTATCCCATGCACACTGCCACTCTGCGTAGCAATTAAGCGGAGCACTGACGACATCTGGAATTACGAGGCCGATGCTAGCAATACGGCAAATCGAGCTGGCGCGCGAAAGAGATCGCCTTGTATTGTATCGTATTGTATTGGGCTCAATGGCGCATAAGTGGCTCAGGCTATCGTGCTCCAGACACAAGGTTATATCTTGAGTTTAGTGGAGTATATGTATTCATTCTACAGTTTATTTAAAACGTTTGCTTCCGTTAGAAAGCTAAAAACGCATGAAAGATCAACAAGACCATTTTCACCTAAAATCAATGCTGGGGGGAACAGAATGTGCTCATTGTAACATCTGGTAACATACTTTTTCCTCTGTGTTTCAAGTCCTGTGCACAAAAGTAAAATATGTTTATTCCCAGTTCTGTATGCACCAGATGCGAGACGCAAACCAAGGTTGTGCACAGGGTCCAGTCGTTTTAGGTATGTTGCTCTTGCAGACCCGTACACTACACAACCGTAATCCAAACAAGATAGTACAAGGGAGCGATAAATGCGCGGAAGTCATGTTTTATCAGACCCCCAGTGTTTTCTTGAAAGGGCCTTGAGTATATTTAGGGATTTGATAGCTTATTGATATGAGACAAGAATGTAAGTTCTGTAAAAAGTTATCCCTAGTAATTTGTGTTCATTTTTAACTGGTAATTCAGTGTCATTAAGGTGCAGAGTGGGGTCAGTTTGTATTTCACGTCTGAGTGAAAACATAACTGCTACTGTTTTGTGTGGAGAAAACTGAAATCCATTTTTGTCTGCCCATGCTACCAGTTTATTAATTGTTAGCTGTATTTGCCACTAATACGTTGCTACGTTGGAGGAAGTGCAAGCTAATTGAAGATCGTCGACGTAGACCCAGTACATAAACGATTTTGGTATTACCTTGGAAATGCAAATCATTTTTACTACGAAGAGCATTGTGCTTAATATACATCCCTGCGGAACACCATTTTCGTGGGTAAAGATTTTTGATAGCGTAGTACCAAGACGCACTTCAAATGTACATTTGGATAAAGATCATTCAGAATTTTGAGCACTCGGCCACGAATCCCTAAGTCTGCTAGGTCGCGTAGGATCCCGAACCTCCAGGTTGTGTCGTATGCTTTGTCTATGTCAAAGAAAACGGTGAGACAGTGTTGCCTGCGTATAAAAGCCCGTATTTTCGAGGCGAACCATATAATCGGTTGCAGAACGTGTTTTTCTAAAGCCGCATTGGTTCATGTCCAAGAGTTCACGAGATACAAGAGTAAACATTAATCTGATGTTAAGAACGCTTTCAAAAGATTTGGCTAGACAGCCTATAACTATCATGGGCTATAACTGCTTGGGGATGTCGGTGGTATTCCTGGTTTTAGAAATGGTACAATTATCGCCTTCTTCCAAGCCTCTGGAAGTATTCCGCTAATCCATCTTTTGTTAAAAAATTTCTAAAGTGCATATTTTGAACATTCGCATAGATGGGCGAGTATTTTATAATGTATTCAGTCAGGGCTGGGTGCGGTTTGCTTACCTGTAGATAAAACACTTTTTAATTCCCGGATTGTAATTAGGCTATTGCACTTCTCGTCATGGCTTACACTTGTCGGAAGTCTTTAGCTGTTGTCTTGTGTTTTAAAAAAGATTGAGTGTAGTGTGGAGATCTTGAAATTGTCGAGAAAAGTTTCCCTAATATATTAGCTTGCTCCTTCATACTGGTTTGTACACCTGGGGCTGTCAGCAGGGGAAGAGTGAAGGGAGAATAGCTGCCATTTAGCTTATGTACCGGCTCACACATTTTTTTTAGATGTGACTGAACTATTTATTGATGACATGTAATTGTGCCAGGATGTCTATTTCTGGCTGACAGAGCAAAAATCTGATCCATTAATAAAGGTGTTGGAGATGCCTGCAATCCATACCAATAAATACTTAGGTAATTCTTCAACAAAGCAACTATTTCAGGTGGTGTCACCTGACAGAGATGGCGAGCTTCGATCAGGAACTAAGCGGGAATATTCCTTATAAAACACTGGGACGATTTGCGGCTGAGCCCAATGGGTACTAAAGAGGGCGAATAGTTTGCAGCGAGATTGTCGTAATACAGAACTACCACCACTCTCTATGCTCAAATTAAAACAAAGAACATGCCAACTAGGACACTAAATATATTATATCTAGATTATCACTGAAGAGTAAATAAATTAAGCTGCCTGCACTGCCTAAAGGCTATAAAAACCTTTTGTTTATATGGTAGGGTGGGCACTAGTGGCCTCTTCACGGCTCCGCGAAATACCCTTCTGCTTGGGTAGCGTGGCTTTCACTACAAGAACTATCACATACCTCCTGTACAATCCGAACCAAGGATGTATGGCCTGATAAGGTGTTTGGTTCAGATCTCACATAGTTAATGTGGCTACTTGCTGATGCCATATCATCCCTAATCGACATCCAAACCGTGGAGCCAAGATGATAAATTGAGAGAAACCTGACGGCACTCCGAAAAGCACAGAACAAAAAATCCGCGTGCGCTCAGCTTTGTAAACTTCAACAAGTATGACGAAATGCGAAGCAGACTCCGTTGCACTTCGGTTTCGGGACTATACCACAGTCACTGTCGCGTTGCGAGATTCGCGATTGTGAAAACAAGCACACTACAAGGAAGCGCTGTTGGTTCGTGCCTGTGGTGTTGCAGTATGGTTGGTTTTGGGACTAAAGTGAGATACTTACTGACCATCGAGCCTTCGGAATTATCTGACCAAATAAAATACCCCTCGTGCTTACCAGACCAAGGGGAGATGGTGTCCAAGCTGTCAATTCTGCCGAGTCACCTGCTTCCGTGCTACGGCCGGCTGCCAGTCTATCCGCTTCGACTGGAAGACAAAGACAAGTGAGTACGCTTGGTTAACGACAAACCTCAAATTCATGTAGCAAGGCCAATTACATCGCAGAAAGTGATCTAAGCACAAAAGTGCTTGAGGACTGAAGGCTTGAGCGACACAAGATCCACTAATTATGTGGTCATTTGCATAAGAAAGAAAATCGAGGACGGCACGATTCTGCCCGACGGCACAGACTTCATGGAGTGGACAGAGATGGAGTCGCTCGTAGGAAATCTGTCGCCTGAGAGCATATATGAACAAGTCACGGGTGATACAGTGATGTAACATTTCGCATGTTTCAGCGAAGTGGAGTGATCCTAAGCTCAAGCGCGAAAAGACACTCGAGAGTCAACCTCGATGGTGATATATGCGCCCGTTTCACCATGCTCATTGTAGTTCGCTCAAGAAGGGCCTCCTTTTTGATGTCGCCTGCTTGTCTGTCTGAAACCACTAGCAAGAGCTGCTCACTAGACAGCCCATTTGATACGAGTATCGAACCTATCAGCGTGTTTGGATTATGGATCGCCTGTCATATGCGCTATGCTATAGGTGTAGATGTGGCGGATTCAGGCAATAGAAGCATGAATCAAATTTGTTTTTACCGTCATTGTCACTAACAGCCACTGAAAGGTGGTAACTAATAATTGACATGGCTGGCCACTCATCCCTGAGTGGCCAGCCAGATTATGAGCCAGTTTATGATCAATCTGGCTCGACCATCCAACCTCAGCGGCAGTCTTGATATGCATCACAGTCATCGACGCTACTCGTACAGCTGGGGTTTCGACATTAATATTCTAATGCGGGTTACTTGTACTGCCGTTACTTCCTACTGGCATATCAGCGCTAATCGACGTACAAGGCAACGAGCAGATGGTAGATACCTCTTGGTATGTTATGCCGCGGCCGAGTGGTCCGGCTCTGCTGTGTCTGGTCTCTTGCGCAACGGTCCGCGCCTGCTTGGTGCGGTCCTGATCTACCTTCCTGCCACACTTCATCAGTGAGACCTCAACCAAAGCCATTCGGACGCCAACGGTCCGCGCCTGCTTGGTGCGGTCCTGATCTACCTTCCTGCCACAATTCATCAGTGAGACCTCAACCAAAGACCTTCGGACGCCGTACATGCTTGGTTCTGATTGTACAATCGTTATGTCATTATTTTTGTAGCAAGCTACGTACGCTAGCCTAGTTGAAGCGTATTTCGAGGAGCCGGGAACTGCACTGCTCCACAAGTGTACCGCTGCTGCGCTCGCTACGGAGAGGAAGAGGATGATAGCGGCATCTCAGCAGATGCGCGCGCGGGCGCGGAGAGATGGGCCGTTTTCGCACTGCGCATGCGCGCGCCGCCACAGCGTTGACCGAGTGGAACAGGAAAGCGTCTGCCGGCATCGCATGCGGAGGTCATGAAAGTGGATTAAACGGCGGCGAACTTTGATGCGTTCAGTGGAAGTCTGGCTGTGTTATTGCGACGCTCGGTGACCTGCAGCCAACGCTTTCACTCTACATTTGAATCAGCAGCGTTGACATCCTTTAATTTTTTTCTTCTACTTTGGAATCTAACTCTTATTGTTATCAGTGTTGGCACACTAATCATTATCAAAATAAACAACGCTCGCATGCCAGTATCTCTGGCTAAGCGCATTAGAGTCAAACTGGGCCACTGAACCCAAGCCTACCCATCTTTTCCATCATGGCAATTGTTAACGGGCCTCGACCGCAGCGTTACTTGCTTTTCCGCTGCAGAAGGTCAAGGCGGGACAGTACGTCTTCCCCGTTGAGCCACGTCTTTCTGCCGGATGCAGCGGGAACGCAAGTCTCTCCTCCAGGAAGGCGGTCAGCCTGGAATGAAAGGGCTTCGCATATAACCGATGGACAAAAAAGCTGCGAAATGCAATGTACGCTCAGTTTGAGTCACGTGCAGTATGAATCACGTCCCCGGAGATGCAACGACAAGATCGGAGGTCGATTTCAACCCAGGGGCAGTAACAGGAGATAGTCAATGAGTTAATGTCCACAAGAAAATGAACAGTACTTTTGTTTTCAAAGAACGTCATCTATACAGGAGCTGAGAAAGGAATGAAAGCATTGCCTGCGCAAATGTTGGTCCCATTCTTGCAGCCCTACGGATGTGCGGCCCAGATAAGCTTTGCCTTTGGCTTAGATAACGTACGCTCTCTCTCCGAAGGAGGGGTGCACGGCTTGCATAATACAAGAGGCAGACAAACAAGTAAAATATAATTTTAATGAGCCAAATTAGTATATACCATGGCAAGATATCGGTTTGTGCATTTCTGTAGCCTTTTTGATATTTTTCCAACTCGTCTGCAGCGTGTGTACCGTAGCTGTGTTGATTATTGTTCTATTCGAAATCTACACAAGAGAGAAAATAGAGTTATCTAAGAAACCTGTAAAACTTTTGGTTGAGAGTTATACCCTCAAGGTGAATTTGTCCTGGTCGGAAGGTAGAGAATTGGTTTGCTTTGTAGTGTTTAACTTCCCGGAGCGGCTGAGGCTATGACAGGCGCCACAGTGGAGAACTCCGAAAATTTCGACCACCTGGGCTTTTTTAACATGCAATGACATACCACCGCATACTGACGTCACTCCCTTTCGCCTTCATGGAAACGCAGTCGCTGGCAGTCGGGTTGAAACCTGGGTACTTTGGAAGTTAGCGGTTAAACCCATCGACTAAGTGCCTGCCACCAAGTAGCTGATCAGAACGGCTAGCATCAGCATGTAACAGGACATCAATTAATGTGTCAGTATCTCGAAGCAGGAAGTGTTCATTTAATGTTAGGTAAATCGTCCAGGTGCAGTTAACCAAAGCATGTGGTATTATTTTAGGGGGTCTACTATACCTGTCCGAGTATTCTACTCCGAAATATCAAAGCGGCGATGTCTGAGGCCCACAACCTGCAGTGGTCGACCAATCTCAGGAGGTAGGAGCTGCGTGCTGACATCCACCAGTGAATTTTCCTTCTGTGTTGTACGTTTAGGCTAAGCTTCAGCTGCTAGCTGTTCGTCCACTTCGTTTCGTCCAGCACCGGAGGTAGAAGCTGCGTGCTGACATCACCAGTGAAATTTCCTTCTGTGTCCTGCGTTCAGGCTAAACTTCAGCGCTGCTAGTTGCTCGTCCATTTCTGTTCGCCGGTCGGCAGGTCTTTTCTCGAGGCCACCTGCAAAAGAAAGATTTCCGTGAGAAATAAAATTCTACAGTATTTCGTGCATTGTATGTATGGTTAGTGCTGCATTTAAGTCGGTGACAACTATTAGCTACGTTGAGTTCGTTGAGTAGATATGGTTGATTGAAATCTGATATCATTGCATCACGATGATACTGTAATTGTCATCGGTGTAAGATGGCACGCCAAGATATACTACGTGGTCACCAGGAAGGCGCTATATTTCAGACGGCGTAAAGAAGGGTAAGTCGATATATAGAGACATCGCTTCTCCGCTCTTGCGCGTGATCAACTGATCTTTGACCAACGGGAAAGCCCCCGTACGCCAGTGCGCTGTTGAGGAATTCTTAAAGGGAGATTGGAGAACGCGCCTTTCAACGCAATGTCTTCCTCTTGAGGCGTAACGCTGGTAGACAAAAAGCCTGGGGGGAGAAGGAAGACAAAACACTTTATTTATTCCCCGCTCTCCACTCCACTAACCAGAGCATATAAAACCAAAACCAAGATATTAAAATCCTGCAGACGCGAAATCATCCTGAAAAGAGTTAGGAGCAGTTGACAGAGTGGAGATCAAACGTTTGGTTTGATTTGTAGATTTTACCATCCCAAAGCAACTCGGGCTATGAGACACCGTATTGGAGGACTCCGGAAATTTCGACACGCACTGAGGTGTAGAGGATAACGTCCATCACCGACTCGTGCTTGTTCACTATGAAGAATGCAGCAATGGAAGCCGTCGCTTATTTTCTACTATCAGGGGTCTTTAACTCGGACTGAAATCGCACACTAAACGGTAGCTTAGCTTTCGCCTTCATCGAAAGGCGAGTGTCATTAATTACAAGGATCGAATACGGATCCTCGGTTAGAGCAACGCAAAATTCCGAACCACTTCGGGCGCCGTGTCCCAGTACGGTGACGAGAAATTTGTGCAGCCTGTTGTGCAAAAATGCAATATAAAATCGTTGTTTTAAATGTTTCAACACAAGCGCCCTGAGCCACATTACTGAACAACCATCTCATCTTACGAAATACTGTCTGAAAAGCATGGTAAAAAAGAACATGGCACACTCTACGGAGCTAAAAGTAATTGCTTGTAAAGAATTGCTTGAAAAGTAAGTGTAAGGAATCTGCACAGACCAAAATATTGGTATTTATTTATTGAAAGAAGGAACGGTGACTTCGAAATAATGGCTGTCATTCTTGTTACTAGCGCATTCAGCCTTGCATGCACTTGAATTTTTGCGTCCCTGTTCGAGGACAGGGCGCCTGAAAGCTGCTTCTGCCGGCACACTTTCTCTGAGTGTTAGGCGTCACTTTATTACTTTGTGTGCCCTTGTGGGCCCTGCTGAGCAAAAAAGGAAATAAAAGCGCCGTTTTGAACGTTTCAAAATACGCCGAACTCAAGTCGACAAACTCGACTTCCTTATGTAACTGTACCCTCTTAGGTCAAGAAGCAGGAAGTGGCTGGTGAGGTTAATTTCTCACTTTCTATCTTTTGAGCTGTGCAGCAGCTGGATAGAGTACCTTTGAGTCGCAAGTGCCGAGAAGCTTGCACAGAAAAGTATTTCGGACATGAGGGCCTTCCAAACTGACGTTGCGGACAGCCTAATCGCGTGCAGTAGAACACCTCAAAATAGCGCTGTCGGCAAAGTAGTCAGTACACAGAGCCTGTTGCATGCAGGCTAGAGCGAATTTGTTGCTAACCGCTACCATTAGATAAGACGGCTACAGCCACTGCCCGGAGCATGTCAACCCACTGAACTCACAGCGCTGCCACCGTGAAAGATGCGCAGCGAAGTGTCGGATTCGCTGCCAAAAGTGCCACGTATTTTTCTACATGACTACTCGGAGCATATTGCTTTTACGCTTTTACCTTTTTCACAATAAGTATGCTCGGAAGTGATTGATCTAATTCAGAAATCACGCGATAATTCGTAATCATCTTTTCTGCCCGATATCTAATTGCTAAGCACACTATCGCACTTTCTGGTAGTAGCGTTCATTCCATTTTCTGTATTGAGGCGCTCTGTCCCCGAATGAAGACATTGCATAAAGCAATGCCAAAAATGAAATTTTTCTTTGAATTTCTTCATGAAATTTCATTTGAAGCATGGAGAACCAAAGAACCCTCAGATAATTTTGTATTCCAATGATTATATATGCAAATATATGCAAATTATGAAATTATAATAGAGTTAATTATTGCATGCGGAACTAAGAAAATAGTGAAGGGCCTCAGAGAAATAAAACAAAAATTGTCAGTTTCAAAACCAGCATCGATTGCAGCAGCTTGATCTACGCAAATCTGCGTTATACCTCACGAAACACTTCTGACCCGAATCGTATACATGAGGCGTGCTTATCGTTTAGGGCCATTGAGGAAGGCAAAACCACTGCTTCCAAGTGAGCCTGGATGCAGTTCCTAAAGCGGATTGTCACCGCATCCGAAAAGACCATGACAATGCCGCCAAACATGCAGAATCGCGGAAGAAAGCAGCAATATAGGCCAAGATCGATCGGCAGCAGGTTCATGCGCACGTCACAGTTTTTAAGGAACAGAGGAAAGAAATCCGTGTATGCGGACCAGGGGTCGGACCATCTTTAACAGCTAAATGCGAGTTGTTAGGCCAGCTTAGGCCAAAATATACGGTGAGGGTTTAAGGAGTACGTGTAGCAGAGTAGAACGGTATGGAAAACCAAGGAGAACGCGCCAAATGTTGCACGGAAAAAAGCACAGATGGCAGGTGGTGGAAAAGACGTGCAATGCGAAGCTGGGGAGTGTCTTGCAGGCTACACTCCAGGCAACATGCTTCGGCGATATTTGCGACGGTCAGTACTCATTTTTAGACGAGGCGTTTCTTAGTCCGAATCCGCTCTGCTCCCAAGATATTTTTCATTTGAAGCTTCTACCAGTGGAAGTGCAAACGTTAGATAATTCTGCGCTATGCTCTGCAGCTCCGGATTGCTATGTTGAACAGGCGGTCTGAATAATTATATTTCTGGCTATGCTTATGGCTGAATTTCACGTCAAATTGCTGTAGTTTCTTACACAAAGAATTTGCCAGAATGGCGTTTGTTAGGACTCAAGAGGGAGGGGGGGAGGGGCGTCGCAAACGAGTTGGGAGCCCTCACAACCATCGCTGCAGCCCGTAACCCAGCGTGTTTTAATGCCGCTCTCTGTGCATTGTGCAAGAGGGAACGCATGGCTCTCGTCGAGCACCAACAACTAATTCGCCACAGGGACGTCTCATATAGCGTGCCAAGGAAGTGTGCTAAAATGTGTGACGTGTACATAGAGCAGATCACAGGAATACACGTGAAACCGATGTGACGCACGTTCATTGGGAAGGTCGGGATGCACTTTAAATGACCAGACACGAGGATGTGATGCCCGCCAGATTATTCCGGCTTGGTGAATAATATTAAATATTTACATTAAAAACAAATGTAAAACATGTATACCCGATAGTTACTATCACTGTCATTCTCAACGTTTATTCAAAAGCTTGCAGCGCGTTTAGATTTGCTAAAACACATATGTTACCGCTGCAGTATGTGAATTTTGGGTCGCACATGTGCGGACGCAAAAAACCGCAACCAGGCAGAGTCTTGCAACACCTACGAGGTTGTCAGTCTGTGCAGCCACCGCACGCTACACGAGAACAGCTGCGTGAACCGCACTCTTAGGCGTAAAAATAGCGCTCTTCCATGTGGCACCGCTTCGCTTTCCCGTCCCATGAGTGAAGCGAGAATTTTTTTGCAGTGACGAGAATTGCATTTTACAAATTCTAACCATTAATATTGATCCTACTTGCAATTGTGGTTGTACCCCTGTCAATACATTATGTTGACTTGTAGTAAGAGACAAAAGATTATTAAAAAGATCAATCTCGCTGATGGCACCTCTTTGTGCTTAGATGGAGCGCAGCTCTGAGTCTCGAACATCTGCGATTGCGATTAAACGGACATGATCCGTTCGGACAGGCTAAACCAGAATCCGCGTTACAGATAAAGAGGCTTAGAGGAACAGGAGTTACGTAATGGTGGCTTAGTGGCACATTCAAATATAGGATGCATGCTCTGAACACCGATTTCACACCTTTTGTGAGGCTCATCAGTGCGCACGGGCTACGCGAGGTGTCACATGGACGGGAACCTGCTTTCTCTTCGCGGCCTCTCGCAGCTTTGCTGTCGTCCGCTAGGGGCTGTTTCCATTTTCTCGTGGACGTCCGCTGGTCAGAAAAAAAGAAACAACATTAATTTTTTTTTGTCGTGACTAGTTTTTCAGTGTCTATCTCTAAAGGTGAACCCGCGTAGCACGTCGGCGGGAAGAGGAAAGAAGAGCTATTGTGGAGATTTTTAGAAATATTTATTTTTATATTAGAAATTATATATTATATATAAAAAATAATAAAATATTATATATTATTATATATTATATATTATATAAAATATTATAGAAATATTTTTTAGAAATATTATGGCTCTCCTCTGAGGCTCCCATTGTCCATCTGCTTTCCCATTACCGCCCTATGCTACTCGACCGATCATCAATCCTTTATTCAGGGACTTTATCTCACCCAGGCGCATTAGCATCCACCTGCTAAATTATGTGACAGATACACCCAGTAAGCCTCGTTTTAACAAAGCCATACACAAATGCACCAACGTGATTTACGTGCAGCGTATCTTTTAGGTGCACCCGTTCATTCGATTAGTATCTCACTCTCTTCTATGAGAGGAGCTACGAGAGTTGGCTTTTTTTTTTGGGGCAGCTTTTCGAAGTTTTCACCCGGATTTGTTCTCTGAATTAAGTGGCGGAATACGCAAGGACCACGGCGACACCGATTTCGGGCAAGTGGACCTCTTATTCGCCATTTTTTGGCTGTTCAAGACCCGCGTCGCTCGTGGAGTAGCTAAGCCTAACGGATGCTTCGACGAGCTAAGCCTAGGGAGCCGACCGCGTCCTCGCGGGCCCTACCTGAGGCCGCTTGCTGTCGAAGAATTTAAGCATGGAGGCCCCACAGGCAACGGTTGTAGCGTCTGCGGAGACGCCGGCAGAAGAGAGAAGTACCGAGGGAACGCAACGGCATAGCAGCTCGCAGAGCTGCTGCGCCGGCCCAAACATGACACAACCACGGGCAGCGGTTGCAGCATCGGCGGAGACGCCAGCAGAAAGAAGAAACGGAGCCGTATCAGCCGCGGCACCTACCGGAAGTGACGAACAGTCAACGTTGTCTGCTGCAAATCAAGAAGAAAAAAGTGGTCCCAACGCTGGCGAAGAGGACGACGAAAAGATGGACGTCGGCGCTTTCGACGATAAAGGGAAAGACCAAGGGGGCTGGTGCCGCTCCATAGGCGACAGATACGTTCCAGAGGAAAAAGTGGCAGAAGTATTAGCAAGAAGAAGGGAACGAAAAACACTAAACCTGAAGAAAAACAAAGCCATGACAGAAAGGATGGTCGACAAGCTGCAAGTTCGCCTACCATCGAGAACAGAGAAGATTGTCCTACGACAAGCGGGAGGAATCGACAACATAAAGAAGAAGCTGGGGGTTTTTGCTGGAGACGCTATACTGGAGGCGGCCGGTCTATCCCCCATGGCAGAAGAGGACATTGTCTTCAACAAAAACAACCAGACGATCCTAATATCAACCCCGGACAAGGAAAGGGAAGAGGCTTTCGCCAAAATCAAGAACATCCGAGTCGGAGAAGAAGATGTCGAAATGACTGGCCACCCGGCGATGCCCGAGGGGGGCAAAGGCGTCATCTACGGGATTAATCTGCAGTTGACGGAAGAACAAATACACAAGGCGTTGGACAACCCACGGAACCCAACGTATGCGGCAGTAAGAAGACTAGGAAGAACGTCCGAAACAGTCATCATTAACTTCAAAGAACTGGAAGTACCAAGGGCCGTAAAATTCTTCAGTCAATGGATTCCCTGCAACCTATATAAGAAAAAGTACGACGTGTGCTACGCATGCGGCAAGATTGGGCACAGGCAAGACGTCTGCCCAGATCCAACCAGCACCCGCTGCCGAGGCTGCGGGCTAAGAAATCGGCCAGAGGAGCATGCCTGCGAACCGAAGTGTCTTCTCTGCGGGAAAAAGCATCAGTTAGGGGACCCGACATGCAGGGAACTCTACAGGAAGCCTCACTGCGTTAAACAACGCGACGCGGCCCAGGCCGAGGCTAGGGCCGAACAAGACAAGAGAGGAGCGACCACGGGCAGAGGCAGGCCTCCAACGAAGGTCATGCTTCCACCTGCGGCCAAAAAACAACGATCCGAGTCCAGGGACACAAGCGCACCCAAGCCTCCACCCAGAGACAACCAGACCCACTGGCCGGACCTGCGGGGACCAGGAGAAAAGAGGACCCACTCTGGTATGCCTGTCAGCTTCGCAAGCGCGGTCTCCCATGATATGACACCAGAATTAGAGGCACAGGCCAATATGTTTAAAAAAGAGATAGAAAAGAGAGATGAGGAAAATCGTCATCTAAAAGAAATAATTAAAACTCTAACGGTAACAGTAAACCAACTCAAAGAGCAAGTTGGGCAGCTAACGAACACTACAGTACGAGCTACGCAGGCGGCGCAAAAAAGACCGCTTACCCCTGCCCAGAGAATAGCCGCCCCACAGGCGCAGCACGAGGGCAGCATGGAGGTAGATACGGTAGGCACCGCAAAGAGGAAGGCAGAGGATCATGAGATGGTTCAACCCGAGAGAAACAAAAAGGTGCACAAAAACATTAACGAGAGCGAACTAGAAGCACGCCTCAAGGAACACGAGGAAAGCATACTAAGCAAGCTAAGCGATATCATAGATAAGAAAGTCCAGGCTATAACAAATCAAATGAACTCACTTCTGACCATGCTAGGAGGCGAAGAAAGTGCTCATCCCAATCTGAAGCCTCCCTCGAGGCCGGAAACCCCGTTCTCTTACTCATCATGGACAAGACAGGGACCATAATTTGGCAGTGGAACTGCAGGGGCTTCAAAAAGAAAAAAGCATTGCTGCAACAGCACATTCTAAATCAAGGAGAGCCTCCGCTTGCTGTGGCGTTACAAGAAACAGGAAAACCCCCAGTCAAAATTTCAGGGTATCGCACATTCGACAGCGGAAGAGGGGACAAATCTAGAGTAGCCACCCTAGTCAAGAATAACATTGCGGCAATTGAACATGACGCAAGTACGGATGAAGTGGAGGCCGTACTCGTAGAAATTCTCACCGGCAAAAAGAATAGGGGAAGCATATTCGTCCTGAACGCTTATAGCCCCCCTCGTCACAAAAAGGCACAGTTTGAGGCGACATTTAAGAAAGCGTTGAGGACAGCAAAATCATGCCCTCTGCTCATAGTGGGGGATTTTAACGCAAATCATCACGAATGGGGCTACTCCAAAATCGATAGGAAAGGTAGAATGCTGTGGAAAGCGATTCAGAAGACAGGACTCTCGCTATTCACGGATCCGAACGATCCAACCAGAACGGGCAACAGCATCTGCTGTGACACATCACCGGACTGGGACAAATTCAGGGATATCAGATCAACAGCAGACTTAGGCGAAATCGGAAACATAATAGAGTGGACGTCAACCGTTGTCTCACGCGTAAAACAGGCCACCGAAACAATAGAGGGAGATGACCTCCCATTCCGATTAGACAACAAACTTAGAAATATGTGGAACCGAAAAACAATTCTCGAGAATAAGCTAAAGCGCCAGAAATGGAACAGGAAGCTCAGGAAGAAAATAGCCGAGCACAATAGAGAAATAGAGAGCTACGCATTCAAACTAGAAGAGAAAAGGTGGGATCAAAAATGCGACGAGCTAGAGAAGAATATGAGCCATCCCAACACGTGGCGGATGCTGCGTCACCTCATAGATCCCACCAACACCAAAACCCATGCCAACATTGAGCAAATCAATTCCAGATACAAATTTGACGGAACCGATGAACAGCTCATCGACCGACTTAAAGACATATATATAGGCCCCGTATTCCCGGCAGTGGATAAAGAATATCAGGGGGCGGAGAATCCGCTACTGGACGAACCCATTCTAGTAGCAGAGGTCAGAGCCGCACTCTTTGACCTCAAAAGAAACACAGCCCCTGGGCCAGACAAGATAACCTACGGCATGCTTAGAAACTTAGACGACAACTCTATAGTTCACCTTACAGCATATTTTAACAAAGTTTGGGAATCCGGAGAAGTCCCTAAACACTGGAAACATGCCAACATAATTTTAATCCATAAGAAGGGCAAAATCCCGGGTATAGAAAATCTCAGGCCAATTTCACTGACCTCGTGTCTAGGCAAATTAATGGAGAAGGTAATTCAGACGCGACTAACTCGATTCGCGGAAGAAAACAGCATCTGGCCCCACGAGATGGTGGGTTTCAGACCACACCTTAGCGCTCAAGATACCATGCTAAGGCTCAAACACGATATAATAGACAAACAAAAGACCAAAGATACAAGAGCAATATTGGGCATAGACTTAACCAAAGCGTTTGATAATGTCAGCCACTCGGCAATCCTTGACGGCCTGTCAGATATTAGCGTAGGGAAGAGGACCTTTGATTACGTCAAATCATTTCTCAAAGACAGAACAGCAACTCTGCATATGCAGAGCCTCAGCTCGGAAGAGATTAAATTAGGAAACAGGGGCACCCCACAAGGGGCCATCTTATCCCCCTTCCTATTTAATCTAGTTATGAAAGACCTCCCACGCAAATTAGGAAGCATCGAAGGGCTAAAAACGAGCATCTGCGCAGACGACGTCAACGTTTGGCTCAATGAGGGCAGCGATGCGTCTATCGAGGAAAGGCTCCAGCGGGCAGCCGACATCATAGACCTCCATGCCAAAAATAAGGGGCTAAGCTGCTCCCCGACGAAGTCGGAGCTACTATTCATCAGGCCTCGAACGAGGACAGCCAATGCATCTCCTCCCAGAATCTCGATAGAATTGAACGGGAAAGAAATTGTGCAAGTAGAGGAGATCCGAATTCTGGGCATGCTCATAAGCAAAACAGGAAACAATCCCACGACTATAGCTAAGCTAGACGCTCATGCAAACCAAGTGGTAGGCATCATTAGAAGAATCTCGGCCAGAGGTAGAGGGCTAAAGGAGAAGAACAAGTTGAGGCTGGTCCAGGCCTTTATCTTGAGTCGGATCTGCTACTCAACCCCATTCCTTAACATCAAAAAAGCAGACAAAAAAAAGTTAGACGCCATAATAAGGAAATGCACGAAACGAGCACTGGGACTCCCAATCTCGACCTCAACCCTGGCACTAGAGGGAATGGGGGTGCATAACACATGGGAAGAGTTAGCGGAAGCAACGAGAACGGCGCAACTCGAACGCCTAAGTCTAACTGAGACAGGGCAGCAAATTCTAAGCTGGGTAGGACTACAAGGGAACAGAGGCACTAAACACCAGACGTTCCACATTGAGTCCAAAATTAGGAAAGCCCTCACGATCTCACCGATACCCAAGAACAAGCACCCACAACACGATCAGGAAAGACGCCAGCACAGAGCCAAACACTTGGTAACAAAACTAAGCAGAATGCCACCCGAGACGGTTGCCTACACAGACGCCGCTTTTGACGATGACCGGAACTCTGTCTCGGTGGTAGTCGACGGGTCCGGAATAGAGCAAGGCAAGATATATACAAGCGGAGTAGACGCCACGGCAGCGGAGGAAGCGGCGATCGCCCTAGCGTGCGTTAGTACGAACGCGAAGGTGATCATCAGTGACAGCAAATCAGCAATAAGGAATATCTGCAAAGACAAAATATCACACTACGCGTTGAACATATCGAAAAGCAACATAGCCAGAGGGATCACCCTAACCTGGGCCCCCGCTCACACCAACATACCAG